>PVKU01003624.1:0-172255 GCA_004027475.1 Anoura caudifer
CATAGATGGTAGGTAGAAAATAGACAGGGGGAGGGCAAGAATAGTGTGGGAAATGTAGAAGCTAAAGAACTTATGACACATGGGCATGAACTAAAGGGGGGAATGTGGGTGGGAGGGGTGTGCAGGGTGGAGGGTAATGAAGGGGGGAAAATGGGACAACTGTAATAGCATAATCAATAAAATATAATAAAAAAAAATGTACGTTGTGCAGCTGCTATGGGAAACTGTTTGGTGGTTCGTCAAAAAGCCAACATAGAATTACTATTTGACTCAGCAATTCCACTCCTAGCTGTATATCCAAAGGAACTGAAATTGGAACTCAGACAAATTCTTGTATAACCATATTCATTACAGCATTATGCACTGTACCCAAAAGACTGAGGATGCCCAAGTGTTCATCAACAAAGGCTGGATGGATAAAACACGGTGAGATATACACATGCAACAGAAATATTATTCAGCCATAAAAAGGAATGAAATTCTGACACACGCTACAACTTGGAGAACCTTGAAAACATTATGTGAAATAAAAGGAGCCAGGCACAAAAGGACAAATATTGTATAATCCCACTTAATTTCCACATGAATTATTCCACATGAATTATATATATGAATTATATAATTCCACATGAATTACCTACAATAGGCAAATTCATAGAGACAGAAAATAGAAAAGAGCTCACTGGGGCTGGGACCATGGGGAGTTACTGCTTGACAACTAGGTGCTTCTGTTTAGGTGATGAAAGCATTTTGAAGTATGAGTGGTAGCCCAAAACTATGAATGTAAGTAATGCCACAGGACCATACACTTAAAAATGCTTAACACAGCAGATTTTGTATCGAATTTATTTTACCAAGAAAAAAAAAGGATTTGGAGAACAAAAGAACAAAAACAACCCTGCACAGTTTAATAGGCTAATGAATTTGAAGTGCACTTTGGAGCCTTTTTATCACCCTTGCTCTCTGGCAGAGACACAGGTCCTGTGGGTCTTAGCCCAACTTCTCAAGGGAAAACAGACCTTGAGACAAGGTATTTCCTTGGGAAAGGGTCCCAAGGAATAGGAGCGGGGGAGTGCAGAGAATGAAACAGAAAATTAAGGCAGCAGTTCCATAGTACATTCCGGGCTCAGTCCTGCTGGACGCTCACAGGGGTTATGCAGAACATGCCCCAGAAAGGTCATATTTGTCATGCACTGTCCCCCCCCACTGGGACAGGTTACCCTGTGGATTCACATGTTTGTGTGTCTGGGCCTACAGGACCAAGTGTCCACTAGGAGTCTTCCCTCTTGTCCTGGTTGCAGCATCAGAGAAGTGTCAGGCCAGAAAGTGAAAAAGTCCCCATGCAGCCGAAGCAAGTGCCATCTGGGTGGGGGTCAGAGGGCCATCAAGGGGCCCAACAGAGGCTTGGTGCACATCGTCATGGGATCATAGTCCTTCCTACACAGCAAAAACCTTGTCAGGAAAGCTTGTACATATTCAGCTTAGAAAGCCCGCAGAGGGGGTGTCAAACTCATTTTCACCAGGGGCCACATCAGCCCTGGCGGTTGCCTTCAAGGGGCTGAATATAATTTTAGGACCATATAAATGTAACTACTCCTTAGCTAGGGGCAAGGAGCTCTATATTCGGCCCTTTGAAGGCAACCAGGTGGCTGATGTGGCTCCCCTCCACCCCCCAAATGAGTTTGACACCCCTGCCCTATAGCTTCATGCCATCTCTCAAAAGTAGTTTGAAACTATTAATTGACATTTCTGCAGCCTTCACAATTTTACCTCAACTTATCTATTCCAGAATTATCTTCTATGACTCACCTCTTTATATATCTATATTCCAGTGCGATTATTTAGCATTCCCCAAACCTGTGACAATTTCCTGTCTTTGCACATTTGCTTGGCTGATTCCCACCATTTACATACATGTCTTTTCTACATTTTGAAACACCTTTTCATCTTTAAAGGAATAGATCCAATCTTTACCAAAATGCACTTTCTGAGCATGCTGCCTGGCAGGGATATGAATCTGGGTGTGGCTAAGAAATCAGGGTGTGGCTAGCCTGCCGGATTTCCTGGGACATATGTTCATTTGATGTGTGAAGCCACTGGGCTGAGATATCCTGTCCTGATGGAACACAAGGGCAGAAATGAGAAAAATGGTTTAAAACTGTACTTCTAATCCAAAAAGTTTAAATGGAGAGCAGGAACAAAAACATACTAAACAAACTGGAGAAACCGGGAGATGAAATCATGGAACAAGAGCCAAAAGAATAGGGCTCATGCTGGTGGGTGGACAGGTACAGTTTAAAGGGGCTGAGCTGGAACTGAGTCTCTGGCTGGAAATTCCCTCTTCCTCCTCTGAAGCCCGACTGAAGGCCACACCCCTCATATGTCACTCCACGAACCTTGCATCACAATGAGAGCTATTCTCACATTTGCTTTATTTCCCCATATAGATGGCAAATTCCTTGAGAACTAGGATCATGTTTTTTTACATTCTACACACTGTAAAAGGCACAGTGTCTGTCCAAATGGAAGTTTAGTGCATATAAGATTAAGTTAACATTATACACCAACAAAACTCTGACAAAATAAATTGTAAAATTGTATTCATAATGTCTTTCCAGGTTTCAATTAGATAGAAAACACCATAAATAATAACTGCCTAGCAGGCAGGCCAGAATTAATATGATATCACTATATATCAAACTCTTTATTATGTGTATTCACATGCGTTATTTCATTGAATCCTGACAGTCGTTCTGTTTCACAGATGGGGAAACATGCTGCAGACACCATCCAAAGCTATACAGGTAGAAGGAGGCTGGCCGACACCCGCGTCTGATCTCCTTAGTACCAAAGCCATCTGGAAACACACACTGGGGGTCTGTCAGGCCAGCAGGGTGCTCCTCCCAGGATTAAAGCTCATAATTCCTAAGGAGTTAGAAATGTCAATGGTCAGATCTAGTAGTGTGAAGATGTTCATTGTAGCAGTATTTATAGCACCAAAAACTTTGAGAAAATCTAATTCCATTATAATAGCAGATGGAAGATTTTGCAAATATCAAAATGATGATTATGGAGACAGGAAATTTGGAAAGATTCATGCTTCATGATAAAATAAAGCATAGAACAAATGTCTCCCAACTATGCAATAATCATGCAGCTGAGATAAACTTGAACCCCCCCCCGAAAAATTCACCATCTATAATGTCAGCGTCAAGTGATTGTAGATGATTTTTGTAAAATAAAATTTCCAAATTAAAAGAAAATTTTTTCAATGTTCTTGAATTTCAGGCACAATTTAGTGAAAAATAAAAAAGGGCAATCTTTTTCCTTGAAAGTATGCATCTTCTACATGCTGCTTTGCTTTAGTTTATGAGCCATGCAGCACCAGAGACACCTGTGCAGGACTTTTGAGCTTCAAAGCTCTGCTTCTCCAGATGCTGCAATTAGCTCCAGCTCTAGAGCATTTTAAGAGGTAAATGGAGCAGCATCATAAAAGGAGGTTGGAGTTAGAAGGCTTTTCGGTGATCAGCAAGCTCAGCCTCCTTATGTTACGGATGAGGACACTGAGGGCCAGAGAGCCCCCATGAGACGGAAGCCTGGGATAAATAATGACCCCAGGCCAGGCAGAATGGCTTCTGATACTCCGAAGGGCGAAAGTGGCTGTGAAGTTCCCTGCCTTATCTGTGTCTACTGCCTTCAACTCCAGCTCTTACAAATTACAAGGCATCATCACAGTCTCTAGTACACATAACTGCTTGGTTTTTAAATGAAAGATAAAAAGGAAAAGGAAGAAAGTATACGGAAGAGAAGATAAGCCACAGAACCTTAGACCTGAGAGGCTGTTGGAGGTCCTAGAGTGGGAATGAGAGAGCAAATGCCTGAGTTGGCCAACCCGCAGTACGTCACACTGCTGGATGACATGCACTCCACGTTTGTGTCTGCCCCAAAGGCCTATGTTGAAAGCATAATCCTCAGTGTGATGGTGCTAGGAGATAGGGCCTTCAGGGAGGAACTGGGTCACGAGGTTGAAGAAAAGGATTAGAGCCCTTGAAAAAGGGACCCCAGGGAGCTCCCTGGCCCTTTTGCCACATGGGGACACAAATAGAAGGCTGTGTATTATCTGCAACCAGGAAGAGGGCCCTTTCCAGGACCCAATCTCAGAGCTCCAGGCCCCCAAACTGGGAGGAGTAACTTTCTGTTGTTTATAAGCCATCAGACTATAGCAACTGGAAAGGACTAAGACACTGGGGATGGGATCAGTCTCCAGGCACAATCTCTTCTCCGGTTCATCCAAAATGATGCAAGAGCTGAGAGGAGAGAGAGAGCAATAACAGAAGTTCCAGCAGTGACTTCTTTGCACCAAACCCCAATGTTTCCTGCAAAAAATCAACCAGAAGGCTCTGTGACAAGTAGATTGATCACCACATAGTCCTCGCATCTGAACACTCACAGGGGACACAATAAGCCCAAAAGTACGAGGTGACCTGCTGAGCGCTATTCCAGAAGGTTTACAACAGACTTGGAGCCAAAAATGATATTCACAGTCTTACTTGAAGTACAGCTCAAAGAAGGGAGGTGCCAGAAGGAAGATGTTGACATTTTCTTAGCTCTTCCTCTAAATTTAGAAATTCACCCGGACCCCCGGGTTAGGGGTATGGGCAGAAAGGAGTTGGGTGGTTATGAGTTGGCCCCGACAGGGCAAACACCTCAAGTCCCAGGCGCAGCACCACCGAGGTGGAGTGTGGACTCCCCGGCTGGTTGACTGTCCTGTTAGCTTTTCCTCACAGAACAGATTCATTGCAGCAGGAGACCCTGAGCCAGCATATCTGTCACCATAAAACACTAACACGAGGCAGGGCCTACTGCGGAGTTAACCTTATCTGAAAGGCATTATGTGATCAAGGCAGACTTGGCAACCTTCGTAGGCTCTGCTCAGCGGAAAAGGCCGAAGTGCTGATTTTCGCTTCTCCAGCTCATTTCGACTCAGCGAAACGAAGGAATGGCAAACACAATGTCAGTGTGATGACTGAATGGACAGAAACCAGATAGGGACTTGCTAAGTTAAGTACATTCAAAGCAGAAATGTTTATATTTTACATTTTAAATAGTCCCCACGGGATACGCAGTATGTTTTTCATCCTGCTTGTGTTTAAGAACCTATCGTACTTGAAAAGCAAAGCAGGCCCCTCAAGCTGTGGATTCAAAGAATAGTGATTTTCTTATCATATAGATCAAAAAACAGATGCAGAATACACACAGAAAACAAACGAGGCTTTCTTTGCAAACACGCATGCAGGTTATCCAGAAGAAAGGCAAATGATTGTGCTAATGATGCGCGCACACTCTGCCACACCCCTGGTGGTTCGAATGCAAGCAGCTAAAAGGTAACATGTGTCCCCACGCTTCTCCTATATAATTATGTAGCACAAATGCACATGGTCAGGAATGTGTTTCCTGGGACTCTGGGCAAAAGTTATGCAGATTTGTCCAAAGGGGGAATTAGAAACATTCTAGGAAAACTCACAGAGAGGGGAAAAAAGCAGATAGATTTCTGATCTGGTTTAACCGGCAACGTACAGGGTGGATGGAAATGGAGCTCTTTTAAACTGTAAGTCTCTTGAGAGAGAAAGTGACTTTTCAAGGTCCCTGTGTGATCAGAAAGAGAAAAGGGATCTGTGTGGCTGAGTTGTTCTCTGAGACACAAAGGACCACCCAAGCAGATGAAGAGAGAGAGAGAGAACGGAATGTTTAGGAGTTGGAAGAAATTATTGTTTAAGGATATGAAGGAAGGAGGGGACATGCATGCTAACTCCACAAATGAATTACTCTCCTCATTTCCATTGTGGGTACAGCTTCTACTCTGTGGGAAGTACCGGTACCATTTGCCATGCACTTCAGTGTGAGGGATGCAGCGACTGGCCTGACATGGCTTGGGCTCCAGTTTCCCCTCTTTCTGGCCATGTAACTTTGGCCCAGTCACTCAATTTCTGTGATCACTTTCCCTACCTGATAAATGGGGGGAATAATACTATTTATCTTTTTTATTTTAATAAACACATATAGCACTTAATATATGGCGGAAACTATTTTAACTACTTATAAGCATTTACTTATTGATTCTCATAATGAAATCTAAATAAGCAGTAAAGTTTATTTTGAGAATTAAATAATACAGATAATTATTTATAAGACAGTGTCCAAAATATAGAAAATTCTTGGCAAATGTTGTGAATTTAATGACTAATCATTACTATTATTGCTTTTGAATCAATTTTTGCTTTACTTATTTTCTTGTAACTGGGCTGATGAAAATATTATTAACAGAAACAGCAAAATAATGACAGCTAACATTTATTGAATGCTTATTATTACATACCAGGAACGATGTTAGGCTGCTTACACGTGTCATCAACCTGGCAAGGCAGAAAGTGAGGGAGCTCTCTGGGGTCCACTTTATAAAGGCACTAATTCCTTTCGTGGGGGCTCCACCTTTATGAACTAATCATTTTCCAAAGGCTCCACCTCCAAATACCATCACATCAGGAGTTAATACACAAACAACATTCAGTCTATAGCATAAGGCTAGTAGTTTTTAACTACCTTGTGGCACTATCAGAAAAATAACTAAAATATTTTTAATATTTCACAAAAATACCAGACTAATGCTTGTACAATGATGAGTAAATATATACTTCAAATATCTTATTTGTGATCCCAACCAAAAGCTCTTTAAAACAATGCCATATTTGTAAACACATCTCGGTGAATCAAAAATGAATGAATCTATGGAGTCACCAGACAATCAGCTTGTGTGAAGCAAACAGGGATGGTTTCTACCTTTCATTGTCATTTAGGCAAATTAGATCTTCTTGTTTATAAAGACAAAGCAATTGGGCACATCTTTGAGGTTTTCTATTTATTTTCAAGTAGATTTTGAAAGAATTTGAAGTCATATAGGTAGAATAACCATCAATGTCAACTGTTAAAGCACTTTGATGGATTCACTCATTTATCCAATGTCATCTGTTGACCAGGTGAAGATCATAGTTCTGCAAATACCAAGATGAACAAAATGCATTATCCTCAAGGGGATTAGTGTCTGGTGGGAAAGAGGGTTGTCCAAAGATGGTGTCATAATCCTACTGGGTTTGGTGAGACCTGGAAGCATGAATGAGGAGTTTCCTGAGGAAGCGGCCCCCTGAGGCATGCCAGGCAGAGGGAACCACCGTGCAGATACATGGAGATCAGAAACAGCAAGCATACAAGGAAAATATACAAGCAGTGGTTGGAACATAAAACACAACAAAGAAGAGACGAAGATGCAATGGGAGGTGTGGAAAGAGGACATATCATAGAGAGTATTTCACATTAAAAAACTTGGACATATTCCTGGAGGCTTAGGGAGAAATAAAATATTTTGAATAAGGGAGTGACATGATCTGATTTTTTCCTTACAGTTCATTTTAACAAATTTTTATTTAGCACATTCTAGGGAGTGTACTAGGCTCTAAGAAAACAAAAATAACATTTTATCTTGAAAGAACAAAAAGTCTAGTTCTAAAAGATAGACAGAAAGAGTTAACCTCGAAACTTTGCTGAATGCTCTGATAGTGACCTGGCTTTTTGAGAAAAGAACACCCAGACATAGTTGGCAAACCCAAAACAGTTCCAAAAATAGATGGGAAAGTGCTTCTCTTTCCTAAGTTTTATGTAGTACAAAGTTTGAGTCTTTGCAACACAAATACATTATCATTCTCCATTCCTCCGAGCAAAATGCCTTTGCACAAGCGTCAGCACCCAGGCTGATAGAGGAGAGGCCTGAGAGATCATCTAGCCCTGCTTTGCTTTATTAACTGCCTCCCCTGAGTGGGGGATTGTCTCATCCCAAAGCAGCATGTTTCACTGTTAAAATCAGTATGTTAGAAAGGTGATTCCTGCATAGAATTTCAGAATGTCCTCTTCGGGTAATGTCTTTCCAGTTCTTTCAATTCTGGTCTGAGGCACTGTGTATACTGGGTAAGTCCCAGGACCATGGGGTCACAGTGGTTCTGCCATGTGTTAGCTGTGTGGTCTCCGCTAAGTTACCTAAACTTTCTAAGTCAAGTCACTCATATCTAAAGTGGTTTAACATGAGACTTAAATAACAAGAGAAATACTAAAGTTAAAGCAATGAGCAAGTGTTTTTCATCATGAAGTTCAACAATTAATAGCTCTTACTGTTATCACTATTAAAGCACAATTTCTAGATATGCCTTAGCCCTCACTTCTTTAAAAAAAAAGTTAAAACTTCCTTTCATAAATTCTCCAAATATGAGTCCCAGTATTGAACTCATTACCTGGATTTATCACAGGTAATACTCTCACAGAATACTCTCTCTAGAGCCAAAAACAATAAAAGGCAATTTCTTTTTATTTTTTTAAAAAATATTTTTTAAATTTATTTTTAGAGAGGGGGAAAGGAAGGAGAAATGGAGGATGACAAATATTGATGTGAGAGAAACATCGATTGGCTGCCTCTCACACGGTCGGTCCAACTGGGGACCAGGCCCGCACCCTAGGCATGTCCCTGAATGGGAATTGAACCAGTGATCTTTTAGGTCCACAGGCTGGCACTCAATCCACTAAGCCACACCAGCCAGTGGTAGGCAATTTCTGACATCTATTCCCATCTATTTTTTATTATGGCAGCTGAGCTGGGTGACTTAGTAGCTGCCAGAGCATCCAGCCTTTCCAGGTTGGCCTGATAGCCAGGTATTTCCTTTTGCATTTTTTAAGAGAAATGCATTTAAAACAGTACATGAGACAGTTTCTTTATCCATAATAATCACATTAGGTAACTTTGTACACCTAACGTTTTGCAGTTGCTCACTGTGTTGATCAAAAGCTTGAGATGAATGAACAGGTTGTGCTTCAGTACCAGAGTGCTGTAAAAGGATCCTGAAGTCACTTTCTCCCGTGCAGTTTCCATCAAAATTCCAACAGCATTTGCCACAGAAATAGAATAAAAAATCCAAAAAATCTGTATGGAACTGCAGTAGACCCCAAATGTTGCCAAAGTAATCATGAGAAAGAAGACAAAAGTTGGAGGCATCATGTTCTCTGAATTCATCATAAATTACAAAGATATAGTAACCAAAACAGCATGATATTGGCCTAAAAGTAGATACATAGATCACTGAAACAAAAAGAGAGCCCAGAAATAAACCTATGCATATATGTCAAATAATTTGTGACAAAGGAGCCAAGAATATATAATGGGGGAAAAACAGTCTTTTCAATAAACAGTGTTGGGAAAACTAGACAGCTACGTGCAAAAGAATGAAACTGGACCACTAGCTTATACCGCACATGCACAAAAAGTCCACTAAAAATGGGTTAAAGACTTGAACACAGGACCTGAAACCGTAAAACCCCTAGATGAAAACATAGTCGGTGAGCTGCTTGACATCTATCTTGATGATTTTTTTTTTTAGATTTGACATCAAAAGCAAAGGTAATAAAAGCAAAAATAAGCAAGTAGGATTACATCAAACTAAAAAGCTTTCTGCACGGTAAAGGAAATCATCAACAGAATGAAAAGGCAATTTACTGAATGGGAGGAAATATTTGCAAATCAGAATAAGGGGTTAATATCCAAAATCTATGAAGAACACATACAACTTAATAACGCAAAATAAAAATAAAACAAAAATAAAAATATTACCCAAACAATCCAATTAAATAATAGGCAGAGAAACTATATACACATTTTTCCAAAGAAGACATCCAAATGGCCCACAGGTCCATGAAAAAGTGCTTAACATCATTAATCAGCAGGGAAATGCAAATCAGAATCACACTGAGTTATGATCTCACACCTGTTAGAATGGCTATTATCAAAGGACAAGAAATAACAGTGTTGCAGTGGATGTGGAGAAAAGGGACCCCTGGGGCACTGTTGGTGGGGATGTAATTGGTGCAGCCACCATAAAAAATGGTATGAAATTTTCTCAAAAAAATTAAAGATAGAACTATCATGTGATCCAGCAGCTGTACTTCTGGTTAGCCCTTCAAAGCAAATGAAATGCTGACCTGAAAAGGTCATTGCAGCACTATTCACAGTGGCCAAGGCATGGAAATGACCTAAGTGTCCATTGATGGATAGATGAAGAAAAGGTGGTAGGCAACTGACCTTGAATAGCATGGGTTTGAACTACATGGGCCCCCTTAGATGTGGATGGATTCTTTTTTTTTTTTTGATAAACATACAGTTGGCCCTCTGTTTCCCTGGGTTTTTCATCTATAGATTCAACCAACCATAGACTGAAAAATGTATTTTTGATCTGAAGTTGGGATCCATTGATGCGGAGGGCCAACTGTATGCATTGTTCTACACCATTTAATGCAACGTATTTGAGCATTCATGGAATTTGGTATCTGTAGAGAGTCCTGGAATCAATCACTGTGTATACTGAGGGACAGCTGTAGTCAAGGTTTGGGGGAGTCAAAAGTTATATGCAAATTCTCCACTGCACTGGGACCAGTGTCTCTAAATCCCTATATAAAAAATATGTATAGTGTAATATTATTCAGCCGTAAAACGAAGATAATCCTGCCATTTGCAACCACATGGATATATCTTGAGGCCATTACGCTAAGTTAAATAAGTCAGAGAGAAAAAGACACATCCTGTGATTTCACTTATATGTGGCCCCAAAACAACAACAAACCTGAACTCGTGGATACACAGAACAGAGCGGTGGATGCCAGAGGCGGGAGCAGGGTGGAGGTGGGAAGAAATGGGTGAAGGTGCTCAAAAGGTACAAACGTCTATAGTTATGAAATAAATAAGTCATGAGACATAACGTACAGCATGGGGACGATAGTCAATGGTACTCCATCATCCATGTGCAAGTTGCTAGGAGCATATCTTCAAAGTTCTTATTACAAGAAAAAAGTTGTAACTACATGAGGTGATGGATGTTAACTGGACTTACTGTGCTCATTTCACAATACATACAAATACCAGGTCACTATGCTGTACACCTAAATTAATAAAATGCTAGACATCAATTATATCTCAATTTTAAAAACTTGCTGAATACATGCTAGACCCTCACGGGAGAAACTAACATAAACTGGGCCAGTCAAAGCAGCCTTGAATGACTGAGGCCTTAGAGGCCAGAAGCTTTGACTGGGCAGGACCAGGGAGGATAGCGGATTGTTATGATTGCTGGACCGGAAGTCGGAGATCTGAGTTAATGTTGACTGCTTTACATAGATAAGAGCTTGGGCAACCATTTCAGCTCCCCAAACCTCACTTTCTCTCTGTAGAGGCTGTGCAGTAGGGGGATTAGGACACAGATTCTGCAGCCAGGTTTGGGCAAGCTGACCTGCCTGGGCCTCAGTATCTTCATCTGTAAAAGGGGATGAAGACCTACATCCTTAGGGTTCTTAACAGAATTAAATGACTCTCATAAAGCATTTTTAATGTATCTGGCACATAGTGCTATAAAAATATTTGCTATTATGTCACCGCTATAAAATTAAAGAATTGAATTAAACCTCTGATGTCAGTCCAGTACAGTGTTATATAGGTTGTGGGCTAAGTCTATGGGCGCTTGGCATATCTTGATAGTTAAGGGCAATGCTGAGATCATGACACACACACCTGGCCCATAAACAAGATATCCTAGATACTTTCCACAAGTATGAGGGAAGCTATGAGGGTATAGATGGGAACCCATGGCAGTCCAGGTGTGTTCCAGCGGACAAAGCACCCTTCTCTGGGGGGAAAAAAGAGCCTTTTTGGAGGGAGTTAATATACAATAAAAGAAAGCTTCCAAGAAGCAAAGCTTTGCAAAGCTTAAGTTAACAGGGTGTGTGTAGTGCAGGGGTGGGGGGAGCGGGGGGGAGGGCCGTGGCTGGTGAGTCAATATGACAGAGACTCTATCTGTCTTTGAGGCAGGAACATTGTAGGAAGGAGGGCAGGTTAGGTGGGTACAAGTGAGAGAATTTGCAAATCCACTCCAGAGGTCCTTCGAAGGAGCAACAGTGTGTGGGGTAAGATCATTTTTTGATTTAGGAAAGTGAGTTTAGTTTCTCAAACTTCCTACAATTTCAATTGGGTTTTGAGAGGTGCCTATGGCTGTAAAAGCATGATAATGTGAGACCCATTCCCACACACCAGGGGTTGGGGGTCACTAGTGCAAGCAAGTACAGCCCAGCTGAGATGGAGCACTGGTCTGCACGTGCCCTTGTGGTCCAGATAGTGCAGGGCAGGCTGCATGTGCCGCCAGCTGGAGGGTGTCTGTTTAGCCTGACGGGCTGCACGCTTTTCAGAGCTGGTTTCATTTCGTTTGTGGGTGCATTGGCAACAAAAGAAACAATTAAACTACTTTTTGCTTGAGTTGAAATAAGGTTGTAACAATAACCATGACCTCAGAAAAGTTCCTCTCCATCAGGTTCCATTACTCAACCCCCACATCCTCAGAAGTGAATTGGAGTGGAACATATTCCAATCTTCGGTCTTTGTTTATTATGAGAAACAAAGTGTAAGAGGGAAGGGCTCACACTGAGTGGGAGCATTGTGGCCATGGATGAAGCCTTCCCCAGGAGTTGGGCAGAGCAGGATCAACCAGAGCCACCCTCTCTGGTCTCTCTGGCTCTGGAAGTGAGTGAAAAAACTTTAAGGACAGCTTTGAAGAACCGGTGGGGACTGGCTTGGAGTCTTCAGGAGAGGATTAGAGTTACAGAGAGAGACTTGATATCCATTCTCCACCAAGAAGACATTTCGCTGACCCAGGGTAGAGTCTTGAGAGGGAAACTATGAAAATAAGATTTTAAGAAAAAAGGAGAAGGGCGCTACTAATGATTTAATATTTATTGAGCCATCAAGATTTTCCAGGCATTGTGCTAAGTGTTTCAAGAACACTTGTCCCATATTGTCCTCGCCACAATCCTATGATGTAGAGTCTATTTTTAACCTCACTTCACAGAGAAGAAATTATTGTTCAAACAAGTTACAAGGCTGTGAGGTGGCATCCCTGAGATTTGAACCAACATTCAGTTTAGAGCCTAAATTCTTAATGAGCTCACAAGAGCCTCAAGTCCACCCTAGTGATGAGCAGCCTGTGATCCAACTTTTCACTGCAGCTTTGAAGAAGGTTGTAAATGTGCAGTGATCTGAGAGGTGTGTCTTGCAGAGAGATGCACACTCTCACCTCGAAATTCTGGGTCCTGGGCGGGGCAGGGGAGGGGTAGCGTGGGCCGTACTTTATGGGCACATTTCCATAACACCGTGGCCTTGGTCAGTGCACAGCAGCAGAACCACCTTCCCAGGCCCTGTGTTCGGCCTCTCAGCCTATGATGCAATTGCCCTTTCCCCGAAGACGGCCCTGTCCGTGGTGATGGATGTTCGAATAAGATTTCTGTACGATTTGCTCTTTGATTTTTCTCCAGGGCCATTTCTAGTTCAGTGAATAAATAAAAATCAATCACCAAGTAGAAATACACTAGAATCCTAAATTTAGTCCTACTAGACAGAAATACTCTCTCACTATTGAGAAATCTGGTTTCGAGGCAAACACCATTTACCAAAAAGCTCAGTGAATAACACGGAATTTAGATGATTTAATGGGATGATGATGTTCAGCCATCCCAAATTTAGACTCTGTCCATATTTAGAAGGCAAATAGTTGTGAAAATATTTTTATTATTTCAATTCAATTTTGAGGAAAAGAGTATTTCTAGCAATACTAAGGTGGTTGGTGGCTGGAAATCCAGCTGTAGCTGTTGGGTTGCTGGCCTGGAGAAGCACGCACAAATCCACCTGATGTGGATTAATTAGTGAAGAGCCAGTTTTGAGGTAGCATGAGGAAGGAGTGCTGGGCCGAGGAAGGTGCCCCTGGGAGCCACTATATCTCACTGTTCTCAGGATGACCTCTGCAGAGGGCCTCTCATGGCCAGGGCTCTGCTTACAATCCGGGCGCCTAGAGACTGGCCTGCCGAGTGCTCACTGAGAATGTCCCTCCAAATCCCCCCAGCAGGTAGCTGCCTGCCTGCACCTCTGATCCCTGCCCACAACCTCACCGGAGGAGGCGAATTAAACCCGCCTAACTCAAAGGTTATAAAGTTGAGTAGCTCATGTCACAAATTTTAATTTAGCTAGCCCCAAACTACTCTAAACTGGAACTTGGAACAAAGTCATCATTAGAGCTTTTCTAATTAAATTGGCTTAAATTAAGGCTTAACGTTAAAATCAGAACTTGTTCGTAGCAACACAAACGCAGGGGGCACTGGATGCTACTTTATGCAACCTGCACCTCGCACGTACAGACACAACGGGGTCTTTGTTTGACTGCGAGTTATTCTCTGACAAAAGAAGGCAAAGCTCCACGCGTCAGGTCTGCTTACCTTTCAAGGCAAGTGCGTGTGTACTACTCCTCATCCAGTAATTCCTGTGATATATATCCAGTGCTCAAAGGCAAGGGGACCAAGAGAAGGAATTTCACACTAGGAACTCAGGTTTAGTGAGAGGTTTAATCAAAATCCCACAGCCCCGGGGAGCAGAGTTGTGTGCGTGCCCCTTGGTGAAGCCAGGCGCGCCTGACTTCTACCACGCCCCTCGGGCTCAGAGGGCCGCCCCGACCAGCAGCAGCAGCAGCATTAGTATCACCTGGAAGTTATTCAAAATCAAGGCCTCAACCCCTTCCCCCCCTAGACTTACAGAATCGGAAGCTCTCAGGAGGGGGCCCAGCAGTCTGTATTTTAGTAAGCCCACCAGTTAATCCTCATGTATGCCGATGTTTGAGAACTATTGCACTTATAATGATGGCCCTAAAATCAAGCTCTAAAAACAACGGAAGAAGAAGCCCACCTCATTTTGAAACCAAATAAAGGTTGTTGAAAAGCCCTGTGTGGGGGTGGGATGTGGAACAGCTCACTAGCTTCTGGGCTGAGTCAGAGGGAGCGGAGATGCATTGGCTTGAGTGCCATGAGCCATATGGGCAGGAAAAGGGGCTTTTTGTCCTGTCAAGATATATCATGAAACAATAAGAAAAATATCAGGCATCTATTTCCCAAGAAAAATGACTAAAACCAGGTCTATTCTCTATTTCAGTAATTCTGCTAGGTTATCAGTTATGTTGCTTGCACATTTCATGAACTTGCCTACTGAAATAATGTTTAGGGATTTATTTCCTCAGAAAGAGTATAAAATATATCTCACTTGTCAGTAATATTGTTCCCATAAACATACTCTGTTAAATCTGTGTGAGCTGATGCATTAATCTGCTGCTTGCCTTAAGCTTTGTTATTTTAACAATTTTTCACTCTATCTTTTGTTTCTAGTTCTCCTTGCCTAGAACAGATTTCTTGTGGTGATTACATAGAAGAATGCTGACATATTATCCTTCGGGCTTCCCAAGTCTGCTTATTTATGAGCATTTATTTATTAGCCAGTGGGAAATGCTTCAAGGTGAACTACATCATATCGGCTTTGTGAGAGTTGATTCAGAATCTGACATCCATGAACGGAAGGTAATACAAACATCACAGTAAGGCTAAATTTTATTACATTTATTTGGAATCAGTTTGCTCATGGTTTATAATCTCACAGAAAAAAATATTACTGACATCAAGGAAGTTGCAGCAGAGTTTACCCCAACAGGCCACTCCAAATATTACAGACAAACATTCTTTATTGAGGAAATGCTATTTTTTGAAAGTTTGCCAAAATTAATTTAGAATTTGTTATTAACTAAAAAAGGTATGATTTCCATAACAGTATTGGAGACTAATAACAAAATTTTATTTAAGGACAACCTGACATACATACACTACAAACACAAAATTGCATTATAAAATTAATATGTTAATGAACTAAATGACACACAGTTCACCTAGATGAAAAAAAATACTTAATTTACCAAGTCACTGTAGAGTACAACAAAAGAAATAAAAATGAGACCATTTAAATTCATTTTTTAAGGATTTTGAGACTCTTAACTTATATTTTAATATTTTGTTCATATATAGCCAAGAGTAACAGAGAAAGCCAACCTAGGGTCAATCCAAAATTCTGCAGGAGAAACATCAACCAGGGTCGCCGTGTTTGAACATGAGTCATTTCAGGAAGCTAAAAAAAGAATAAAAAACCAGAATAAGATCCAGATATTTTCACTGCTGGGAAAAGTTTGGTGGGAAAACATGAGAGACTCTGTTATTCAGGACTTAATAACCTTTAAAATTCCCAAAACAATTACAAAATGCTTAATACCTACTCTTACCAAAATTTTAAAAAGTAAGATAAATCAAGCCATTTGGTTGTAGCTGGAAGGCTCCATTCTTGTCAGAAATCCTAAAATGACATATTTAACAACTTAAAGAAAATGCAACTCTCCCTACTTTTATTTTCAGAAAAGACTTGAATGTGGAACAGATAATAGATGGAAGGCATTTTTGACTGTTCTGTTATGTTTACGAATCCACTATTTTCACGGGTCTTTACAAAGTGTATATTTGTTGCTTTTCAAAGAGATAGCTCAAGGGCTTCCTGACCTTTAGAACAATCAAGTTATCCTCTGCTAAAGCTCTATTTTATTCTCAGAAAGACAAGTTACCACCCTTTTACATCTGTGAAGTGCCATGGCACCATTTAAAGGGAAATGTTCACTCAAGCACCTTTGTGAAGTGCCTCAACATATTTTTGTCTCACATTCTTTTGAATGCCATACCCTGAGAAGGTCAGAGTGAGTATCTGTCCCTCATATCATATTCATTTCTAATAGAGTATAGGCTCAGGTCAACCAGCTTAACCTTGGCCTTACTGACATTTTGAGCTGAATAATTCTTTGTTGCAGAGACCCTCCCGTGGTTAGGTAGTGTTTTAGCAGCCTCCCTGTTCTACCCACTAGATGTCAGTTGTGACAACCAAAAATGTCTCCGGATGTTGTCAAATGTCCTTCGGAAAGTAGAAATCACATCTGGTTGAGAATTACTAGATTATTTTATCTAGCAAGGAAAAGGTTAAGCATGTAAAATATGCAAGGGTTTTAGATTCATGGCACTATAAAACAGGTTGACGTAATTTTTAATGCCTGTACAGGAGCATCCTGAATGTTCTTTTGGATGTGCTTGAGATGGATACCTCTCTATTTTAATTAGCTCAATTGATGGAAGGAGTATTAGGATTATTGCAACCCGCTGTCTCATACCCTAGTGTGGAGCAGTGAACTAAGACAAAATGGGACCCAGCGCTGCTCTCTTGGATGGGTAGCCTTCAATACGTACCCTTCGGGTGTTTTTCAGCCATCTTTAAACGTGAAGTTAATCAACCATGCTACTTAGAGAAATTCTGTATGATTCATTATCTATTATAAATTTAAAATGACATTTTGAAAATCTAGAGAATGTAATACTTATTCTCAAAGGGCTTGACATTGGTAGTATTTCTGAGAGATTAGCAAAATAAATCATTGGAGTTGGCCAATACCGCTGATTCCCAATAATTTGGAAGTGGTTTTCAATAGTTGACTCCCAGGCAGGACAGTATAGATTTCCTTCTGTCCTGGGAATTTGTGTCTCAGATTGTATCTGCGAGACACAAAAGTTATGCCATCTCAGGTCAAGTGAAGGATCGAACTTTAACCCTATTTCCAAACACTAGAATAAGACATGTTATAGTTCCTTATTATGGTTTTTCACACAAAATAATTAATACTCATTTACAGGATATTGGCTGAATTAACAACTTTGTTTTACCTCCACTGTCTCTAGTGCCACCTGGCTGTTGTTCATCTTTGACAGAAACAAGAAGTTTCTGGAAAATCTTTCTTGGCAAATAGTCAAGAAATATGGATAGTTTACTGAACCAGCATGATTATTTTAAGTGAGTTGTCATTGAGAAAAAGACTTCAGACAAGATATAAGTATGGTGCTGAAAATGTTCTGGTTCAGTAGCTAGGACTTGAGATGAATTTTCAAACAATCAACGTCTCAATGAACATACATTTATTAAGCTCAGTTTCTAATTCCCCTCTCTGCCTCGTACTTTCACTGAGGGTATTTGGTTGGGAATAAGTAGACCTTTATTAGAGTAGATTTAATAGACAAAATTTTTAGATACAAAAAACACAGAGATAGAATTAGTGTCCAGATAATTCCTGCAAATCTCAGTTTTTATCCTGAATGAATCCAAAGATGCCACAATATTTTAAAAAATTGTTTAACCTAACATTTATCTCACTAGCCTAAGCTTACAGACCTGCTAGTTGCTTGTAGTGACATGATAGAATTGAATAGGGGCATATAAAACTCCTAGTCTCTGCCAACGGCCCCACTCCTAGGGACAAAACCAATAACCCTTCATTCTGAGTATGTATATGGCATCACCCACAAGAAAACATCGTGAGTATTTCAAAGCTCCAGAAACCACAATTCATATGAAATGTGATGTCTTCTGTGGGGTTGTGCAGCATGTTCGCTGCTTGTTTTTAACCAAATATAATCAGGTCTATAACAACTTGACATCCATCCAGGGGTGCCTTCCAGTAGCTCACATCTCTCTCAAGGTCCTTCAGGACTCCCTGGTGGAAGGTCTCACTCGACGCTTACTTCCATCACACATTTTGTCATGCCCTTTCCTATATCTCCCCTCCCCATTTCCTCCTCATAATCCTGAAAGAAATAAAATTGCTAACTCATTATAGTTGTTAGGAAGCATTGGCTCAGAGAGGAGAACGACTAATCCAAAGTCACACAGATGTGCTGTCAGAACTGGGAAGGAAGCAAGGTGACCTCGTTGCCACAGAAGACACACAAAGACTTACAAAGACCAACTCCCTGTCTGAATTCCTTTTTGTCCATTTTGACCAACACACTTCTACCAAACTAGAAAAAAATGGAAACATGAACAATGTCCAATTAAGCATGAAATAGTCACTGCATGTGATGAGAGTATGTAATATGATATCCAGACATCAGGCTGCCTTTGTCATGAAAGATCACGGCACTGGTTCTGTTTTCAAGGCAGACAACAATCACTTGAGAAAAGCTATAACAGCAGACTAACACCGTAAGCCTACAGACACAGACAGTGAAAACTGTCAGTAAGAAAACAGGTTAAGGAGATTCTAATCCTGATATTTAAGCTTTAACCTTAACTTGGGTGGCCTCTCTGAACTCTCCATGCCCCCATGTAAATGGGTTTCATAAGAAAACACAGCTTAGCTTGCTTTTAAGACAATAGTTGGCTCTTTTTCAGGTGACTATGGATGAACATATGAACTGTAATATCTCTTGGGTTCATACCAAAATACCAAAGAGTCCTATAGAAATTCTTTCCAAAAGGTACAAATATAAAATGCCAAAGCTCAAACCACATCGGATTGTAGTATTTCACTTGTTCTGAATCTACCCGTATATATTTTTCTACATTTCAGTCAGCAAATTTTGAAGGAAAATATAAGTCCAGATAAATTAAGTGTATATACTCATATTTTGTTTGTTTTTTCTTTTTTAAAAATTCCCTATAGGAGTTTAAGGAACACCATCTTCTCCTGCCTTTCAAGAGAGAATTCTCTTCTGCTCCAGGGCAATTATTCCTATATTAAACAATTTTACAGATCTTGATTTATACCCTAAGACAAGAGAGGGTGAATTGATGAATAGAGTATGTTGACATTGATGTAAAAGGTCAGAAAAAAAAAAAGAAAAGAAATGTTAGCAAAATAGCCTTGCCCAAAGATAGAACTAAATGTTCTTGAGATTTCTGCCAGAAAGTTGGAAACCTTGAAGTAAAAAGTAACTTCCTTTTGTATTTCCATGCTTAGCAAGTTCCCCTACTCAAATCAGCAGATGCCAAGACATGATAGTCAAGGAGTTGTAATATTCTGGAAAAAAATCTTCATCTAAAATGTAACCCTTTAACATGCCATTAAGTTCTTTTCTTCAATTTTCAATCAGGCACAAGAAATTTCCTGAGAGGCACTAAGTCCACGTGTTGATTGGGACTAGACCTCAGATAATGGTCCCTGCAAGTTCTATCAACTAATTGAGAAGTAATGATAATTGTCAATTGCTAATTAGGGTTTCTGAACATTTTAGAAAGTGATATTAAGTAAATGTTTTAAACTCATATCAGTCCCCATAACTGAAGCTTTAAAATGAGTGCTCCCAGAGAATGTTAGAACACAGCAGGAAAGAAAGTGGAGGAATACTAACATTATTTAATATGTAATAATTATATACTCGGGAGGACTCATCACAGAGAAGAAAGGTCTATAAAACATCTGGAACTAAGCTTTTGTCTCTCCTTCTTGTACTTCTAAACTTCAGACTCTCCCACCTTCTTTGTTAATTTCCACCTGTAATCTGGAACTGGTTTCTTACTAGTGACATTAAAGACCTGTTACTGGATATTTCAACATTTACCTTCAGTATGGCTCACAAGTGTAAATGCTGAAATAGAAAGCTCAGCATTCGATTCTTCTAAAATGCACAAAATTTCAAAGGCCTGTCATGATTAAAAATTTACAATTCAAATGTAGAAATTCAACATTCATTTATTGAAAACAGTGGGTGATGTCTCTGATAAAGGTAAAATTATAATATGAATGTTTTCCTCTCAGGAAAGTATAGATTTTGGCATCCTCAACTTTCAAGAGAAATGGTTTTCTTTTCCATTCACGAAACTCACTTGACAGCTGATTTATGCCACGTTCCTCCCTTCAGAGGGACCCTGAGGTCTACCATGCATAGGGGTCAGGTGTACGTTTGCATTTGATAAGAAGAACCATGCTTGTCCCTAAAAAAATATGATGAGGAAAAAACTCAAACTTATTTTGCTTAATTATGCTTAATTAGGGACACCCCTTCCATGCGCTGCTCTAACTCTGTCACATTTGTAAACGCCTTAATTTTAACCTTGCAAAAGACACACAGCTGAGAAAAAAATGGAAACTTGCCCGTGAAAGTCACCATTCAGCTTACAAATCTGCAATTATCTGTTTGCACTTGCAAATTGTACATAACATTAGAAGTTGATGTTAAAGACTTCTGGTTTCAGGTGTGGCATATAAGAAGGTTAGAATTCTGTCAGTGCGTCCTAACAACAAGTAAAACACTGGGCAAACTGGAAGAGGAACAACTCTTCTTAGATATGTCAGAGAAGTGAGGTCGCAGGGCATGCTGCTGGCCCAGAACAGTGGAGAGAAAGAAGGCAGAGTCAGAGAATAGCACTTACTAGAGCTGAATTTCTCCCACATTAATGTCAGACACCAAAACTCAGATTCAGGAAGCTCAGAGAGAACATCGAGTGGGATAAATGCGAAAACATTGCATATAGACATATCATTTTCAAACTTCAGAAAATTAAAGATTTTTTTTAATCTTGAAATAAGCCAGAGGGAAAAATATCTTACAGGAGCAAGGACAATAATTATATCTAAATTCTCCTTAGAAACTACACAAGTAGAAAGACTGAAGTGATATAGTTAAGAACCACCAACCTAAAATTCTGTACCTCCAAAATTATCCTTCAAAAGTGAAGAGGAACTAAAGACTTTCTCAGACAAACAAAAATGGAGGGAAATTGTTGCCAGTAGACCATCCTTGCAAAAAATGGTAAAAGAAGTTTTACAGAGAGAAGAAAATAATACAGGTCAGAAACTAGGATCTACATAAAGAAAGAAGAGAATCAGAAAATTAATAAGTAGAGGTAAAATAAAAACTTTCATTTTCTTCCTCTTAATTGAGCTAACAAATTTCTTCAAAATAACAGCAACTATGTCTTTGGTTATGCGTGCTTGTGTGTGTGCCCACAAACGTTCAGTAAGATGAATGGCAGCAATGACATGAGGGATGGAAAGGACGAATCTGGAATATTTTCTTATCCCAAGGTACCTGCATTACCCATGAAACAGTGGTGTGTTATGTGAAGGTGATGTGGGACTAGTTGTATGTATACTGAAAACTCTAGGGCAACCACTTAAAAAATGAAAAAGGGAAATATAATTAATACACCAAGAAAGGATTCAAAATGGAAAAATATAAAATGCTCAATTAAAACCACAAGGCAGAAAAAGTGAAGATGAAATTAACAACAAAGAATATGGGCAAAATTAGAAAACAGTAGTGAAAATGGCAGATATTTATACAACTATATCAGTAATCACTCTAAATGTCAGTGGTCTAAGTACACTAGATATTTACAAATGTTAGTGGTCTAAATACAAAGACATTTTTCAGAGTAGATAAAAAATAAGATCCAACTATATGCTGTCTACAAAAAACCTATTTTAAATATAAAGACACATGTAGATTAAAAGTGAAGTGATGGAGGAAAATCTATCATGCTAACACCAATCCAAAGTAACTGAGAGTAGATATATTAATTTTCAACAGAGCAGGACTTCAGAGCAAGGAAAATTATCAGAGAGAAAGATGGACATTAGATAAGGATAAAAGACTCAATTCTCCAATAATCTTTAATGTGTATTTCCTAACAACAGAGTGTCAAAATATAGGAGGCAAAACTAATAGCACTGCAAGAAGAATCAAATGGATCCACTATCATAGTTGGAGACTTGAACACGTCTCTGCTAAAAATGGACAGACCCAGAAGACAGAAAATCAGTACATCACAGCTGAACTACAGAGCATAATCAATCAACTGAGTATAATTGACATATACAAACTACTTCAGCCAATAACAGCATAATTAACGTTCTTCTCAAGCTCATACTAAACAGTCCCCTAGATAGACCACAGTGTGGCCATAAAGCACACTTTAATAAATTCAAAAGAACAGAAATTGTACAATGTCCTCTCTCAGATAACAATGGAATAAAACTAAAAAACAATGACAGAAAGATAGGTGGGAAATCCCAAATACATAGAGATTAAATGGCATCATTCTAAATAATACAAGGATCAAAAAAGAAATTTTAAAATAAATTTTAAAATATTTTGAACTAGCCATGGGTGGTGTGGCTCAGTGAATTGAATATTGGCCTGCAAACCGAAGGGTCACTGGTTGGACTTCTAGTCAAGGCACATGCCTGGGTTGTAGGCCAGGTCCCCAGTGGGGGGTGTGCAAGAGGCAAATACACATTGATGTTTCTCTCCCTCTCTTTCTCCCTCTCTTCTTCTCTCTCTAAAAATAAATAAATAAAATCTTTAAAAAATAAAATATTTTTAGCTAAATGAAAATGAAGATGCAATTAATAAAGTTCTGGGGAAGCTGGAAATCAGTGCTTAGAGGGAAATAGTAGGGGGGAAAAGGAAAGATAAAAAATCAATAATCTAAGCTTCCATCTCAGGAAACTAGAAGAAGAATAGAAAATTAAATCCAAAGTAAGAGGAAAAAGAAAAGTCAAAGGAGAAATCAACAAAATTGAAAACAGCAAATCAATAAAACCAAAACTGGATTCTGTGAAAATATCAATAAACTCAATATGTTTCTACCCTGGCTAACTAAGAAAAAAAAACAAAAGACACAAATTAACTTATATCAGAAATAAAAGTAGGGACATCACTGCAAATTCCATGGAAAATAAAACATAATAAAAACAGTATAAACATAATAAAAAACATAATAAAAATTTTGAGTTATAAACAGCTCAAATTCATTATCACAAATTTGATAACCTGGATAAAACGCACCAATTCTTTAAAAGACACAATTTGCCAAAAGTCACAGAAGAACAAGTTGACAATCTGAATAGGCCTATATCTATAAAATAAATTTAATAACCTTTCAAAACAGAGAGCAGAAGGCACAGACGTATTCACCAATTAATTCCAGCAAATGTTTAAGGAAGAATTTATGCCAATTTTCTACAATCTTTCAGAAAATAGAAGCAGAGGAAATACTTCCTAACTGTCTAATACATTGTCAGTTTTTCCATAAATTCAAGCAATGCCAACCAAAATCCTACCAATTTTTCTATGGATATTGAAAAACTAATTCTAAAGTTTACACAGAGATGCAAAAGACCCAGAATAGCCAAGACTCACTGTAAAGTTACAGTAACTGGCAGTGTGTTATGGTGAAGGAAAAAACATATCGTTGTAACAGAATAGAGAGACCAGAAATAGACCCACAAAAGTATAATCAGCAGATCTTTGACAAAGGTGCAAAAGTAATAAAATGGAACAAAAATAGTCTGTTCAATAAATGGTGCTGAAATTTCTGGACATCTACATGCAAAGGGGTGGGAGAGAGAATTTTTACACAGACCTTGGTTATTCCTTTCGACAGCAATGTAAAGGGGGATGTTAGAGTGTTTTCTTTTAGTTATCATATTTTATTATTAATACTAAGACTTTCAATATAGATAGAGGTAATAACTCAAAAATATCCTGAAACTGGATGTCTTATTCCTGTTCACACAGGGCCTATTTTGAATTTAGGCCTTTTTAAATCAGCAGTTAAGAACAACTTAATATAGCATTCTTAATTTTTCTTATAAAGCAAGAAAGCAAAGACCCCAGCTCTCAATGTACCTGGAGTGGCCAAACTAGAGGCTTATTTTAAAATTATGTATTAAAATTCATTATTAGACATTTTGTTAAATATGCAAATACAGGATATTATGGACTTCTAAATTCTCAATGGCATCTTCCCAAAGAAATTCATGAAGAGGTTTGCAGCAGAAGATAAATGACATTTTCTTTTTTGAAAACTGTTACAAGACAAAGACCACATCATGGTCATTCCCAATTAGGGGAGACAAAACTGTTACCTGCTTTTCAGTTGTACCTAACACTTCACCTCACTATTTTTTCCTTAGGTAAAGTGATTCAGTCAGAAAAATTTTTACTTGTTTAGCTTAGCAAAGAGAGCCATGGACACTTTTAACATTTTCCTAAGAAATGGATTACTTTAGAAGACATATGTTTGTGTGTGTGTGTGTGTGTGTGTACATACACAGAGTGATTTAGGAGACTAGCTGCAAGAAAAAGACATAAGTAGCTGGAAAATACAAACATTTCTGTTGGTCAGTTTTGAGAGAAAGAGAACAGAAATCTTTCAAAATTGTTGGTAGGAACAGTTTGCCCTTCTTGCTTCTGTGAAGAAATAATTGTGAATGTTAAATTATATTAATTTTGCTGCCTGAAATGGTTTTTAGATACTTGCCATTTTTTTCACAGTAAAAGAGTATTTTAAATGATGTCAGTTGCATTCATTGATTTTTAAATATGATATATGTTGAAAGCAAATACATATATCAAGGTCATTTCACCTGTATTTTTCAAAGAAATATCCCTTTCTATGGATGGATATTGTCTAAAGGGCATTACACTTAGGTATTGCCAAACTACAAAGAAATGATGGCTTACCAGTTTTTTTCATGGAGAAAGGACTCGTTTACCAGAGCCAATTTGGTGATTATAGATTATTGGCTGAATTGCATTGGATTTATCTGGGTTTTTTTTTTTTTTTTTTTTTGGAGAAAGAAAGACTCAATCAAACAATAAATTAGAAGACAGAATAAATAATATGGAGAAAGGAATAAGACAATATCCTAAAAGTATAGATTCTATTTTGGTTTAATTTTACAGTCGGGTGATTACAAGGTGAAGCCTAACTAGAAAGGTAGCTGCTTTGTCAATCAATTTATGTTCTTTCCCCCCAATTCCCTACCTTGAAGCTGGTACATTTACTGAACTAAAATAATTACAGAGAAGCCAAAACATGCCTTTTATCTAGACTACTGATAATCTTATCTATTGACTGGGCTTAATATACAAATCTTATTTGTGTATGTTTGGGTATATTTTAAAAACAAGGGATCTTAAGTTCAAATTCAAAATACTCTTTACCCTTTCCTACAAGAAAATTATCTGGAAATTGAAAAATGCTCCAGGCAAAGTCTGGCTGAGATTTTACTTGTAGGAGATACTTCCCAGAAGAGGGTAGATAAGCAAATTTCTCTAAGTGACTGTCCTTCGATCTCGCTGATTCTGCCCCCTTTATTATGTAAGAAATCGTGATTGAAGGAACATTAACAGCAGTCTTGATGAGGAACAGAATTCTTAAAAGAATATCCCCGGAAAAATGTGCAGAGGGAAGGGGGAAGGCATTGGGAGAACTTTGTGCTGGTGGAGGCAGGAAATCATATTCTCAACTGATCTGCCTTGATGTACCAGACGGAGGGAGCACCTGAATTGGGGGTTGTTTTGTTCTGCATGAATTAGTGAGGCGCTTCCTTCCCTACAACCTACCTCTCTGAGTTACAGCCCCTCTGCTGTCAGCTTGAGTGTTATGAACATACTGGATCCTGGGCAGTTGTCCTGTCCCCCATTTCTAGGGCCATCTTCAGTTCCATCCCCAGTGCTAGCTCCTTGAAGTTCCTATGGGCCTGTTGCTACGGTAACAGTTTCACAGGGTCTGAAACTTCAGGAACACTGCGTAAAGGTTTGAAACTTGTTTCAGATCCAAAATAAACCTTTTCTTGGCATAACCTATTTATATTTTTAATAAATTAATTTATTCTTTAAGCTATAAATCACATTTGTTAAAGATAAAGTTTCTCTCATCAGACACTTGAAGAAAACAGTACTTTCAGAGCCTGCCTTTTCCTCCTGCCTAAGAAATTTTGTAAAAGTTAAAGAAGGGGGAGCTGAAAAATACTCTTGACTTTCAGTCTGAGAATTTTCTTGCAAGGAACTTTGATTCTCAGAATAAGATGATCCTGCATAGCTGCCTCTGTTCCCAAGTGCATCTAAATCAAGGTTAGTAAGTAGCACAATGGTATATATTCATCTTCTATGCTGCTGTTAACAAATCACCACAAACCTGGTGGCATTTTCCAGCTTCCAGAGGCTGCCTGCATTCCTTGCCTCCCGGACCCCTGCCTCCATCTTTAAAGTCTGCAGTGGCAAATCTCTCTGACCCTACTTCTGTTATCACATCTCCTTCTCTGACCTCACGGAGAAGGTTTTCTGGTTTTAAGCACTCATGTGATTAGATTGGGACCACAGACTACCAGGATAATCTCCCCATCTCAAGGTCCTAAATCTTAATCACATCTGCAGGGTCCCTGTTGCTGTGTAAGATAAGGTTGTCGCAGGTTCCCAAGCTTAGGACATGTATATCTTTGGGTGTGGGGTGTGTCATAGATAGAGTGAACAAATCTCGTGAAATCTTTGCAGCAAACCTGGGACTATGTAAAAGACAGCAAACAAATATGATTAAGAGAAAGTAGAAAAACAAGATAAATGGATACTAATCTATCACAGGGATTACTAACTACATCAGACACACTTCTGTTAAATGACAGTTCAAATGTGCTATCAAGGCCACTGACTTCCACAGACAGGTGGAAGATAAAAGGATGGAAAAGATACTCTGTGCAAATGGTGAGCAGGAAAGCAGATGCCATTATATTAACACCAGGCAAAGAAGGCTTCAAGGCAAGGAGGTGTACCTAAGATAAAGAGGAATCTTTTAGCATGATAAAAGTATTGATCTGTCAAGAGGACATAACAATCCTAAATATGCATGCATTTAATAAAAGAAATGCAAGCCCATAAAGCAAAATGGAAAGAAGAACAAAATATACAAATCATGAATATAGATTTATATTTTAACATACCTTCCTCAATAATTATTATCAGAACAAGTGGAGGAAAAAAGTAGTGCAGAATTTGAAAATATGAATAACACTATCGGCCAGCCTGATATTCACAGACCCCACCACCAACACACTCCACTCATGTACTTTCCCAATGCACAAGTGGCCACTCACCAGGATAGATCATATGCTGGGCCAGAGAACAAGTTTCAAAAGTTTCTAAAGTAAATATAAAGTTTATTCTCTGACTATGAAGGAATTAAAGCAAAAAGATATTTAGAAAGGTTCTAAATGTTGAGAAATTAAGCAATATACTTCCATATAACATATGGCTCAAAAAATTACGTGGAAAATTAAAAATACTTCAAAATAGTCAGTATTGAAAACACAACATATTAAAATATATGGGACTCAGCTAAAGCAGTGCTAGAGGGGACTTTATAACTTTAAATGCTTAAATTAGAAAAGAAGAAATATTTAAAGTCAATGATATATCATTCTACCACTTAAAGTAAAACATAAACAGAAAATTAAATACAAAGTGAGTAGAAGGAAGGAAACAAGAGATAAGAGCATAAATAATACAGAAAATCATAAAGTCGTGGCCATCAATCACTGACAGTTTTTTTACTTGGGAATTTATGCTTCCTGTTCATGCAAACTTTAGCACTGTCAACCACATTTTTCTTGAAGAGAATACACCAGAGACCATATCCACTGAACTTGAAGCTGTTACTACCACCTGGTCACTTGAGCTTCTGATACCAATGAATGAACCAGTAGAGAAAACTTGCAACATTAGGAGGAGTAATTGTCACTGGTTACCATGGGAGTTAGGGTTATTGCTACACAATGCAGTAAGCAAGGAACATATCCAGAAGCTTGGGGATTCCTTGAAGCATCTCTTGGTGCTTCCATGCCTATTGACCAGGCAATGGTCAATAGGCAACTACAGGTTACCAGGCAACTACAGGAAACATGGCCTGACGAGATCACAGCAGATCTCTCTGTGCAGCCTGAGTTGCTTTATGTGGGAAGAAAGCCAGGCCAGCCAAAGTGTTGCCTGCCAATAAGGGGAATCAAGATTGGTGCTATAGGAGAGAGCTGATGAATATCAAATATGGCCTCAAGACCATCAGGGTTTGGAGCTGGCCCCACTATTATTTGTATTAAGTCTTTGTGGAGTTTTGCCTGGCTACCACTTTGATAGATGGCATTTACAAGTAAAGGAGAACATTTGCATATTTGAGTGTTGGATGGGGTCAGCTGTTAATGGACCTCACTCTCATGCTATTTTATATTCTCTCAGTCCCATCTCTTATCCTAGCCATATTCACAGGGACCAGTTCCAAGAAGATGTTGCATAGAGCCTTGCTTCAGGCCCATACTACATTCCTCTTTCTCCTGCCCTGGGCTTCTGGACGTCACGGCAGGGAACCACCGTGGGAACTCCCTCAGCACTCAAGCACATATAAGCGGGGAGTATGGGGAATAATCCTTGTGGGGCCAGCTTTGAACAATGGGGACAGGAGCCCCTCAGACAGTCCTGTGTTATGGATTCCCCCAAGAGCAGTGGTCAGTTTGATAAAAAACACATTTTTTAACTTAAAAATTTATTTTTATTTATTTTTAGAGAGGGGAAGGCGGGGAGAAAGAGAGGAAGAGAAACAGCAATGTATGGTTACCTCTCACGCACCCCCTACTGGGGACCTGGCCCACAACCCAGGCATGTGCCCTGACTGGGATTGAGCCAGTTACCTTTTGGTTTGCAGGTGGGCACTCAAACCAGTGAGCCACACCAGCCAGGGAAAAACACATTGTTTTATTGACTTTTTATCCTTCTCTGTTTTACCTAATCTGCCCTCAGTCCTGCTCCCTGGGATCACCTCCCAAATGAATTACCTTCACTCAAGCCTTTATCTTAGCTTCTGCTTAGAGAAAACCCAGCCTAGGACACTGATCTTTACAAATAAAATGAATTTTCTTTGGCCACCCAGAGCTATATTCATTTTTGACTTTCTTCAGAAACCATTCAATGCAACTGGGAGTTAGTGTACTTGGATAAGGCAATACCACTTTGGCAGATTTCTAGAAGACTTTCTTCCTTGATGATTTCATTGTTAATGGTCTCATTTTTGCCCCTAGTTCTTTTTCATGTAGGACTTTGAAATAACACACCCAATTTCTTTGAAACAAACAAGGAAAGCAAAAATCCAGCTAATCTTTCCACATTAACCCTGCTGGTAAATTTCCAGGGTTTAGTAAATAACCCGTGTATGAAAGTATTCCCCATTACCCTTTCATTGTTGTCATTTATTTTTTTTGCTATTTACAGAGTCATGAAACCTTGTTTTCTTTCCTTTAAATGCAGAAGACTATTTTCTTTGGCACAGCCCCAGAGTACAGCAACGGTTAAATTTGCTGCTGTGTGAAAGAGTCGAATTTGTTTAGAAGTTACACAAAAGGCCGTGAGAGCAGGCGACCTGGATTATAGGAAGTAGCCCCAGGAAACTCGGAGTATTTTATTTTCTGTCTTTTTGCCAGAATGCTGCTTTTTCCCGGACCAATAGTAATATTCAATAAGGTCAAGATTTATTCTAGTTGGAATCTCACAGGATACCAGACATATTGCTTTCTTACAAGCAATGTCTTACCCTTATACAATCAGGAGGAAAAACAGTGAGAAGAAAATGATGTATGTTTAGCTCAGGGTTCAGCATGACAAATAGCTCTTAACAATCTTTTCAGGTCAATCTTCGGAAAGTAGTCTCCCTAACAAAGAAGAATTGACTACATACATGCACACCCATCATACTTGAAGAGAGATTCAGATTGTGTAAAAAAAATAAACAAATAAATAAGTGAACTTCAAAAGACTACAACAACTTCCCCTAACTGACTCATGAAGAGAAATTAGAAAGCTGAAAATCAGGAGGTTCAAGAGTGAATATGAGGACTTATATAGAGACACTGTAAAAAAAAGGTACCTCCCAACATTCAGTGATGGGTGGACAGTGTACTTTTGAAGGACAAAAGGCTAGAAATCCAGATTTCTCGAACTGGAAGGATCAAAGGATTGTGTATATTGACCATGGGTTGGGGAATTGGGTTCAGGAAAGGGAGGGGGTAAAATCTGCCCCAATTTTAGCTATCTTCACCATCAAAATCAGGGACTTTCCTGAGTATCATAAATAACATGTAAGAACATGTATTAACATGGAAGTACATTTTGGTGTTTACTCATCTATTTGAATCTTATGAGAACTGAGAAAAACAACCAGGTGCTGGACAGATAGCTCAGTTCATTAGAGCATCATCCTTATATGCCAAGGTTGTGGGGATTCAATTCCTGGTCAGGGCACATATAAAAATCAACCAATTAATACATAAATAAGTGGAACCAGAAATTGATGTCTGTTTTTCTCTCTCTCTCCTTCCTCTGTCTCTCTCTCAAATCAATAAATTAAAAAAAAACAATTAAAGAAAAGCAACCAGAAAGGCAGAAACATTTACAAAAGAATTTAAAATGGTGGCATTCACTTGAAGTGCTCCTTTATTGAATTTTACTTCAAGAATGCAATATTATTGTAATTCTATCAGCATGTGTTCCTGGATTCTAGATTTTTTTCCTTATGAAATTTCTTTTTATTTACTTCCAGGACAGTACTTGGATTCTGCCACATCCTTAGCCCATCCCAATGGTCCTGTTCCATATAGTATCTTCAAGCTTGTTTTTTTTACCTTCACTCAAGTTGGTTTTCTATAGCTTCTCAGTATTACATATTTCTTTTGGTAATTTATGTCATTTTTATTTACCTTATTCCAACTCATGAGAAGGGATTATCATTATGACTTTCACCTTGAGATATTTAAATTGTAAACAAGTTTAATAGAAAATGACCTTAAAAAAGACTGGCTTACCTGATGAAGACCAGAATGTAGAAGGCAAAAAAAAAGTAAACTTTCCCAGGTTTCATTTTTTCGTAAGATTATAAAGGATGAAACCTGGTGACTGAATTGCCATTGGTGTCAGCAAGGACCCCTTCAGGGAATATAAGTTGCAATTCTAAAGATAGAATACTCTTAACAATCTTATGTCACCACATGGTAACCATCTGGCAATTACAGTTTGAAGATAAAATCATTATTTTAAAGAACACAGTTGGTTAATTAAGTCAAGCAACTATTTAACGCAATTACAAATTTGGTTGAATAAATTTCCAATGTACAAACAAAATAGCTAGCTGTTTAACCAAACTTGTTATTTTTTTATCTAGAGGCACAGGCATCATATACAGATACAAAGCCAGAACAGAATCAACTGATGATCACTTTTTGGCCATTATAAAGGTTTCATTCATTCCACTTCAGTTCACTAAAAGAATGCCAATATTTTCTGTGTCTCAAATTCTATTTCTTCTTCCTGTAATTTCCTTTCTTGGATTATGCAGAATATATCTTTAATCTTTTATATTGTTATCTACATTATTCTTTTCTTCTCCCCATCTATCCTTCCTTTTAATGCTTTTTTCTCTGTTTTATATTTTCAATGTTTAGATGAAGGAAATGGAAAAGCCACAAAGCTTACCATTTCCACCAAGGATAAATATAAGAACATCCCAGCAGTAACTGTCAGGATCCAATTTTGAACACAAGGATCAGTTGATACTGAGAGGCCAATATACAGTCCTATGAAGGCAGTTAGAGCACTTATAAAATTCATCAGGATGGCAATTTTAATAGGAAGTCCAGAGCTTAGCAGCACAGCAAAGTCTCCTGAAATTTAAGGAAAGAAAAAAATATAATTATCAATTAACTGATGATGGCTTTGGTAGAGTAATGTGCTATTAGGTTGTTTCATATGTCAGCACCTGGGATCAATTTTATAAGTTAAGCTAAAAGGTCAGGTTAGAAACCATTTTCCTAGATTTCTCTAGGATTCATAGCTAACTCACTATGCAATTAAAAAGTTACATTTCAAGAGTTTTATTCCTTTTACTGCTCCCAAAGACAGCATACGCAGAGAACTGTGGCATACTCTTTAGTTTCTGATGTCCTGTGGTCTTATGGCATTTTCAGCTTAGATAAATGCAAAAGAAAGCATTTGCTGTCCCAGGATTTCTAAATCTTTTTCCCTAAAAACTTTTCAAACAAAATCATAAAGTAGTAAACATGATGTGGGCTTTCATTATTTGCTTATAGGAACTGCTTTGGGAAAAGAAAACCACTTAATGTGAGATTTTAAGCTCATTGCCAAAGTTGACTAGGAAAACAAAATTTTCCTTTAGAAAATGTATTAAGATCTTAATGATTTGAAAACATCACATTCACTCCTTTCCTCCAAGAGAAGAATGGCCTATTAATCTGAGAGCTTCTATTTCTTAGTTCTGGGGATTGAGACAAGGCTGAAATTCAATAAAGACAGCCTGGGGACTGAGTTTCCTAGTTCCATTGTATAGCTGGTCTATGAACAGATCTTAACGCATCTTTGCTGGCCTGCCACAGATGGTCACACTCCTCTGAGGATTTACTATAGTAGCTTAAAGCAGGACCACAGGATAGGGCACCCAAACCAGGCACATTTCAATGGATTCAGGAAGGACATTCGAGAAACTGCTTCAATAAGGATGGGTCAAGGATGAGCTGGCAATAGGACTTCTGATAATAGATAGTAAAGACAGAGGACAAGGTTGGCCCAAGAGGGCAATGAAGGTCTGAAGTGAGAGCAGAAAGAGTAACAGACAGAGCCCTCTCCCTAGACTACATGTGTGCCTGGGGCCAGCCTGTACTATTTCTGGGTCTGTTTCATTAATGTATATTCTATCTCATCTTGATTTCTGGGAGGCAGGATTTGAATTACAGGGCTATTAAGATTATCCAGATAAAGAGTATTATGTGCATCTGCTACCAAATGCCTGTCATATCAATTTTACAGTTGGCTTTGGATATCTCACATAAATCCGGTTGATGAAACCATGGTATGGCTTTAATTTAAACGTTACTTTATTTCATTGACCTGTTTGCTGACATAATGGGTGAAATTCCCCTCTTAATGTTTTTCCCACATTTACTATGCAGATTTTAAAATGCTTGCCAAAGTTCTTTAAAAGGAAGTTTCTCTAATGACTTCCTCCCATATAGAATTCTCCAGAATATAGAGTCACTTCTGGCCCTCGGAAATATAACAGTCTGACTGAATTTCATCCCAAGTTAAAGTAGTTTTTTGCTAGTTCTCTTCTGCTTTTAAAAATAAACTATGGAAGAAAAGTAGTCATCTTTTTATCGTAGTTTAGAAAAGGAAGCCTAGGAAAACCATAACTAGAAGTTATTATGATTTTCTCAGCAAGCAGAAAACAGCGATTCCACTGTCAGACTCACCCATTTCATGTGGAATCTCATGACACAAGATAGCAATTGTTGTGGTTACTCCAGACTCAGGTGAAGACGAGAAGGCTGCTCCTATGACAAGGCCATCTGCGAAGTTATGCAGGCTGTCCCCAACCAGCACCATGATTGCTAACAAGCTAATGGGTTTGCCTAAAAAAATCAGACAAAGGTGTGAGAAGCATGAACAGAGCACTGTTTCACCTAACCCTTCAAACCCGACCAACTTTCCCATCCACCTTTGACATTTTTAAATCGCTCGCAATTATGTAACCCCACCGTGTTTCAGCCTTCAAAATAAGTCAGGACTGGAGAGGCAACTATGGTCACCAATATGCTTGGATGTATGGTCACTGTTTTTTAGTGGATCTGACTAATAATGAGATAAATTGTGCTTGGCGTTCACTATTTTATCACCTTGCTGGGCTATGCCACAAAAAAAAAAAAAGGAAAAATAAAAATAGTATTGTTATAATCTCCCAAAATACCAGCAATGACCTTTGTAATGCATTTTAAGATAATTTAATATCCTCCCTGCATTAAAATGAAGTCTATTTAAAAAAAAACAGTCCCCTCTGAGCCAGGCTGTCCCTAGCATCAGCCTGCAGGCACACACTCTCTGCTGGTGTGTGCCTGGTTGTTGCTGATCACCCCAACGAAGTGCCTCTTTCATTTGCCAGCTGGGACCTTGACAGAGCCACTTCCAACTCTGCCGATCCCAAAGCTAGCTTTGGGATAATTACTTAATGTTCGTATCTTTCTGAAAATAATTTTCAGTACTAGACCAGCTAGACATTGAACAAAATAAGGAGAAGTTGTTTTCACGGGATTCTGTTACATAATTTACATGACCTGATCAGTGAAGAGTCAATGAACTAATTTAGATAATAATAGGCTTAATTAATGAAATAATTTAGATCATAACTGGGTCAAGATTTCAACACAGAGAATTTCTGTTTTCAAAAACTTAAGCTTGTATGTTTGTATAACCAATTATGGAGTTGAATGACTATACAAAAGGTATTTCAGAAATAACATTTATTCTGACTTTAAACAACCTGGGTATACCATTTGATAAGAAAAGCCATTCAAATCAATTGCCACAGTCTAAAAATTCATTAACCACTCAGTTGTTCTATACTGTGTGGACAGGTCTAAGTAGTAGCTATTGTTACTGATAGAAGTGAACACAGTATTCTAATAAGTGCACACTCAAAAATAGGAAGAGGTTGCCTCCTGGTTTCTGTTACGTGGTCTAAGATTGCAGGGAGACTGTGCTGTAGTATGGTTTGCTGTCTTATATGGGGAGTATAATTTGACTCATTTCGTACCCCACGCCATGAAATACATAACTCCAGTCGAGTGAACAGAAGACACAGCCTGGACTATCATCCAGGAGATAGCTGTTTTGACTGTTTCAAAGATTTCTCATGCATTTTGCTTCCAAAATTTAGAACTGTCTCTGTGAGACTAACTTATATCCTTCTTGTGGTTTACTAATTTGTTTTATTTTTTATTAAGAATAAAATGATTCCAGGCAACAGTCATAAAAACATAGACTACATATCAAATTATTGAATTCAGGGAGTTCTTGTTGGCTTTTCCTGGAAGCTCTCAGAATCTAATAACCCTACCAGGTCGCTTAGCTATTCCTGCCACTTTTCAAAAGTAAAGCTCCTCTTTGTGAAAGTATAATAAAATGAAATAACTTCAAGTAATACATTGGACAATATTGCAGAATGCAAATAAGTTATAATTTCCACATGCCCACATGTAGTACTGATATTAATAGCTTATATTCAAATGGAAATTTTTTTTTACCCAAATTGTATTCTGCTAAGAAACAGTGTGGCCTATTTTTGTTTTATGTTATTTTATTTTCTCTCATTATGGGTTTCTAAATGTCAAATCATGGACATGTAACAAGCCACAAGGCAAATATACATTTTTGCATGTAAGCCACAAGGAACACATTGTGCATATTGTTTAAAATAATTAAAAATTATTCAACAAAAGGTAAAACAAGTGTTCACTGGTAATTTAATATACTCATTACAGAATTATCATTAATATTTACCTTTCCTTATGTATCTGGCAGTCATATAGAGTTCCACATTTCTGAGTTCCCAGAGATTTTCCATGGTGAAACGTGGGCTAGACCTTATATCATTTTGCTTTTTGTTTATTTAAATCAGACTGTGGATAGGATTTTCGCATCCTGTCTTTTGAAACACAAGCTGAACTCTACCAATGAGGTAATATGAAACAAGTAATCAAATATCTGAAGCTAATTCAATATGTGCCTGGCAAAAGGGCAGTTGAGTAATTGAATTGGGGTTGGTTCACTATTCCTTCTGTATGCCAACCTTGATATCTGAAGTGGAAAGATATGAAGCCTACAAAATATTTGAATAAGACCATCATTACTCCCTGATCTAGCATCTGCTCCTTGGTCTTAATTTGACTGAGCAGACCATTCTTGCCTCTTGCTTTCTTTCAAAAACAAAAACAAAGAAGTGTCTGTTGTAGGCCTACCAAGTGCCAGGCATTCTAAAATGTCTCCTGGAACTGAAGATTTAGAAGAAAAAAAAAATTGTACTATCAATACGCTGAAAGCAGAATTGGTTGGACAGACTATGTACTTACATATTTTAAATCAAATAAATTACAGGAGTTCATATGTCCAACACATTTAGAACGGTGATTGGTACAATCACGCTTGTTCTTATTAGCGTTTATACCCCCAACCACGCTGCTATCTAGAGATAAAGACCATTTTTATTTTTATGCTCCGATGCATCCGTGCCTGAAACAGGGCACATCTTCAAACCTGTCTTGAATGACAAAATGTGAGAAAACACATGGATGCATGCATTAATGAATGGTCACAAAGAAATCATCGATGCATTGGCATTTACTTAGTTGCTTAAAGCCGGGGCTTACTGACTTATCCTTTCTAACAATTGGTTTCTTTACTTGTATAATTTGAATAATAATTGTTCTCACTTTATTAAGCTGTAGGAAGATTAAATGAGATGATTCATATCTAGTTTTTAGCATTATGCTTGGCATATAATAATTGTTCAGTAAATGGTAGCTATTTTTATTATTGGGCAATAACATTATTATAGAACAGGAATAATTAATCGTAGCTGCTTAACATTACAACACTGAGAAGCATGTACCACAAAAAGGTAATATACGTGGAAAAATGGGGCAAAGATTCAGGAGCAACTGATGGAAACCAAAACAGACCAAAAATAAATAAATAAATAAACCCTTTAAGAACTATTCCCAAATATAAGCAAAAAGAAACAAATTCTTATCCAAAACTGGTAAATTAAATTCAGAAGTAGAGAAAGTCATAGAAATAAGAGGTTGGCTGAAAATTATATAAATAAATGAGTTGTAGAATAAGGTGTGAATAACAAGGTACCACTGATTTGAACTCCACCATCTTAAATGGCAATATGAGACAAATGAGATAGACATTTGTGATCAATTTTTAGTAGACAATGAGAGAAGACAAAAAATACAAAACCCAATGATGTCTTCAAATTTCACAGTGACAGGCTTAACCATCTTGTAAGCATGTAAGCATTATTTTAAAGGAGCTCTGATAACCACATGTGTGTTTATAATAATTGAAGTTTTTAGAAGATCAGTTTTAAACAATTGGGAAAAATAGTATTTTTAAAGAATGGACTAAATTTGATATTAATGGGTCATATGTTTGAAAGACTGATGGGAATAAGTCTTTATTAAAAATTCTATTGCAAAGATTTTAATAATGAAATGCTTACCCAATACGAAATGTATGACATTTATTTTAAAGCAGATATAACCTTTTTCTGCGGCATTTTCTACATTTAATGTTTAATTGTTTTCATTCAGTACTCACATTTTCTGTTGGAGGCTGTCATACTGCCTATTGTAATTTCAGGTGTCTGGGAGTCTTCTGGGCCTTTCTATTGTCAATTAAAAAATAAATGATAAAAGATAAGCAATGGTCATCATTTTTGTTGAAAAATGAAACATCTGAAGAGTTATATTAATTTTTAAAAGACATTTTTAATGCTCTAGAGCAAGCTAGAACTTCTAAACTTTATAGACAAACGTAGAAGGTGGGGCTGAGAGTAGGCAAGCAGGCTTTTGGCACTGTCTGTGTGCAGATGAAGACAACACTCACGTAGATCAGTCTCCCGTGGAGTGCGGAGGAGCCGTCTGTAATTCAGACTCCTAAATTGTGTAAGCTTTTATGAAAGCCAAAAGGTGTAGAAAAATAGATTCTAGATTCTTGACCTAATTTGGCTCTTCTACTGATTGTGGATATAAAATTCATCTTCAGATCTTTAAGCAGATCGTGTGCTGTGGATGGAGAACCCATGCCAACACCATACCTTGTTTCCTTCCTCATGGCCTAATATTCTGATCTTGTTGCTTTACCAGTCAGTAAGAGTCTTGCCAGTTAAGAAAGAAGATAGGCAGACTTCAAAAAGCAAATATAATCAGTTTTTAAAGTTTTCTCATCTTTTCATATCACAGGGAAGATTTTGTTTTTTTAAATATATTTTATTGATTATGCTATTACAATTGTCCCATTTCCCCCCCTTTATTCCCCTCTGCCCTGCACACCCCCTCCCACCTGCATTCCCCCCTTTAGTTCAGGTCCATGGGTCATACATATAAGTTATTTGGCTTCTACATTCCCTGTACTATTCTTAACCTCTCTCTGTCTATTTTGTACCTACCATTTATGCTTCTTATTCCCTGTTCCTTTTTCCCCTCTCTCCCCCTCCCACTCCCTTGCTGATAACCCTGCATGTGATCTCCATTTCTGTGATTCTTTTCCTGTTCTATTGTTTGCTTAGTTTGCTTTTGGTTTTGGTTTAGGTGTGGTTGTTAATAACTGTGAGTTTGCTGTCATTTTACTGTTCATATCTTGATCTTCTTTTTCTTAGATAAATCCCTTTAACATTTCATATAATAAGGGCTGGGCAATGATGAACTCCTTTCACTTAACTTTATCTGGGAAGCACTTTATCTGCCCTTCCATTCTAAATGATAGCTTTGCTGGATAGAGTCATCTTGGGTGTAGGTCCTTGCCTTTCATGACTTGAAATACTTCTTTCCAGCCCCTTCTTGCCTGCAAGGTTTCTTTGGAGAAATCAGCTGATAGTCTTATGGGCACACCTTTGAAGGTAACTGTCTCCTTTTTTCTTGCTGCTTCTAGGATTCTCTCCTTCATTTTAATCTTGGCTAATGTAATTATGATGTGCCTTGGTGTGTGTTTCCTTGGGTTCAACTCCTTTGGGACTCTCTGAGCTTCCTGGACTTTCTGATAGTCTATTTCCTTTGCCAGATTAGGGAAGTTTTCCTTCATTATTTTTTCAAATAAGTTTTCCATTTTGTGCTCTTTCTCTTTTTCTGGTGCCCCTATGATTCAGATGTTGGAATGTTTAAAGTTTTTCTGGAAGTTCCTAAGCCTCTCCTCATTTTTTTGAATTCTTGTTTCTTCATGCTTTTCTGTTTGGTTGTTTCTTTCTTCCTTCTGGTCCACACCATTGATTTGAGTCTCAGTTTCCTTCCTATCACTGTTGGTTCTCTGTGCGTTTTCCCTTATTTCACTTAGCTTAGCCTTCATTTTTTCATCTAATTTGCAACCATATTCAAGCAATTCTATGAACATCCTGATTACCAGTGTTTTGAACTGTGCATCTGACAGGTTGACTATCTCTTCATCACTTAGTTTATTTTTTCTGGACTTTTGATCTGTTCTTTCATTTGGGCAATTTCTTTTGTCTGGGTGTGCTTGTTATGTAGTAAGGGGTGGAACCTTAGGTGTTCACCAGGCAGGGCATCCCACATCGCTTCATTGTGACACTGTATGTTGGGGAGGGGTCCAAGAGGAAACAATGCTGCTTGCTGGCTCTAGGCCAGCTTTCAGTTACTTCCCCTGCTACCCACAAGCAAATTGGGCCCTTCTGCTGCTTATTCCCAAGTGAGTGGGTTTGTATATGTTCTAGGACTTTGTGGGTCTCTCCAACCAACTCTCCTGTGAGGCTGGGAGTTTCTTCTGCTACCACAACCCCCTTAGGTTTTTTGAGTCAGAGGTTTTGAGGCTTTATTTCCCCACACTGTGACCTTGGGTTACATGGTCTGTCTTGCTCCCCAGTTGTTCCTCCCTGTTTATCTTCACGCAAATGTGGGACTGCCTGGTCCACCAGCCACTGCCTTGCCACGAGTCCTCTCTGCCCCAGCTGCCTGACTCCACCCCTTCTACGGGTCTGGATGAATGTTTCTTCTTTAACTTCTTGGTTGTCAGACTTCCATACAGGTCAATTTTCTGGCAGTTCTTGTTGTTTTTTGCTTTTAAATTTGTTATTATCTTTCTTTTGGTTGCATGAGGAGGCACAGTGTGTCTACCTACACCTCCATCTTGGCTGAAAGTCCAGGAAGTAAGATTTTGAAAGTGACATCTATAATATGAGTTAAGATTACATGATTCTGTTTCAGAGACTGACTCATGGCTCAATTTCTGGAAAATCACTTCCCCTCCCTGTGCCTCAGATTCTTATTCTGTTATGTGAAAAGAATACTTTTAATCTGCCTTTTGAACATGTTATTTTAAAACCATATTTATATAATTCTATCATCCAAAGGTGTGGAGACAATGGGACAAATTTAATGTGAGACATAAACATCTTCTTTCAATGGGAGTAAAACAGGGAGTAAACTTGAAGTTCACATCTTAAATAAGTAGCAGGTATCCAAAAAAAATGTAATGACAGGCAATTTTTTGGAAAAGGATGCTGAAAAGAATACTTGGACACCCCACTCCCAGATGCACTAGATCTGTGTTTAGCTTATTTATATCCACCAACCCATGGCTAAGAATTACTCAGAATGGAAAACCAAACAAAGGTCAACTGGTTCATGAAAACTTGTAAACAAAATAATTCAATTGCTGTATAGTATGTCAATCTAGTTCATGCATCTTTCAAAATGGTGCCAATTGCAATAATTTGAATCTATGAAAAATGCTTTTTATATTTTAAAACAGCTTTTAGGTGCTCAGCAAAGTTTGCTAAACTATTTATCATGGTCAAGAATACAGGCAAGTCAGGAGTGAACTCTATATTTATTGTACTGATTTTCATCTAATCAAGGAATAAAGGAAAGAAAGTAATCAAACCGACAGAAAATTTCAGATCAGTAACCTACCAACTGGATAGTCGAAACAGATTGGCCTCTGCCTGACTGGTCAGAATTGAGTGCAAGATGGTGGGAATGTCCCACGTGCCCATTAACCAATGGCATGCCCTGCTGGATGAGGATGGTTTAAATTAGTGCTGAAGAACAGAAGAATGCAAATGCAGCCTTTGTCAAGTCCACGGTTCTATTTAACATTTTGCTCATTGGCCAAAGTGATGGGTGGCACAACAAAAGTAACAGGAGACTCTCACTGTGAGGAGCACTCACTAAAATGCCTCCCCTCGGAGAAGCAAGGACTGCTCTGAATCAGGTACATATTCAGAGTGCTTCAAACATGCAACTGCAAGAATTTTAAAAGACTCAAACAGTGGTGGTCTTTATAATGCCTTTTTTTATTTACTACAAAATTAAATTAAATTTTCTTCTGATGGAGATACCAAAAGGATTATAATTGAAACTGTATTACAGCCTAAAACCACTAAATTAAAATCTCCAGAAATGTATTAATCAATTAAAGCACTTGGAACTTCTAAAATATCTACCTCCCTTTCACTTTACTCAGTATCATGAATCTTGAAATTATGTTCTTAAACTCATTTTAAGTTCCTTGGCAAATATAAGGGCAATCTAAACAAACTCTGCATTTCGGATGTTCAGAATTTACTTTACTCATTTCCATCCTGGTTAAATTTCTCATGATTGCAACATATGTTGATATGTTGGCTTTGTAATTTAGTTCTTTCAGTCCAGAAATGCCAATCTATTTTGTTTAAATAATGGTCTATTATTGTTTTATCATGCTGATTGAATTAGGACCCCTTTTCTGGAGATTAATGTCCCAAACTTCTCTAGTAGGTGAAGAGATTGAAGCTTGAATTTTCAATTTTGAGTTACTATAGCATTCTAGTTTGGGCCCTAGGCCAAAAAACAACCCTGCTTCATTAAAACAGAAATTATTTCACAGGATTTTGCTTAAAATCTATTTATTATGAAAATTTTCAAATATACAGAAAAGTTGCAAGAACCGTAATGTGAACACTCAGATACCCACCTCCTGGTCCTACCAGTGACGTTTTGCTGTATACATTTTTATCACACATCTAGCCATCTAGCTACTCTCTACCCATCCACAAAACCACCTATTTTTGATGCATAAAATAGAATTTTCAAGTAAACTTGGAATGATAATAAAGAAGTACTGGCATTTTAAAAGACTACTAGTTTGACCTGAGTGCAGTCAAGAATAAGTAAAAAACCATAGAGGACTACAGAGCCTTAGGACTTTGTAAAGAAAACTGGCTTTATTGAGTCTTTCATAAGTGTTTACCTTTTTAACCGTCCCACCGAACAGTTTGACTATTTTCTTTTTACATTTCATCACATATGTAGGGACTGATCAAATACAGGTCCAGATAAAAGCAATGATTCGAGCTAAATATGTACATATATTACCAACACTGTACCTGAGCATTTTGTTTTTATATTTTTAAATGCCCTTAAGATAGAAAATAATGCATAATTTTGTGAATTTTCAGAATTTTTGTTTGTTTGTTTTTGCTCAGGAAAGACATGCAGAACACTGCCTGATAGCTAGGCCTATGGGCCCCTTTATTATCAGGCATGAGATAGTCTGCTGTTTCTAAGCTAGTCGTGAAGGTCAAACAGCAGACTGTAACAAGTACATCAACAGACCAGCAACAGATGTTTAAAAGATTAATAAGCAGACTTACAGGGAAGCTGCCAGTCAGAATGACTTGTGTATTCTGGAAAGCAGGGCCTCATCCCTTACACAGACAACTTCATGAAGAAGTCAGTTACTTTTGAACAAGTAGTTCTACAATAAAAGATGAATATTATGAGGCCCTAATGCAAAGGATAAATAAAACTTAAAGTATACCTCGACACTTGGTGACACAAAAAGAATAAAACATTTTTCTATCAAGAAAAATCCATGGATGCCTCCAATTAGTCCCAAGAGCTTCCAAACATGACCTTTGCTTTCATGGACATGGCCAGACTCTGAGGCTTCCTGCTTATGGAAACTGAGAACCTAAAAAACAAAAGATGAGAGAAAGAGACATAAAGAAATAACTTGATAACTTAAAACATTAATTCAGAGGTCCAATATTGAATATACTCAACTCCGTGACAACTCCTGAAATTATTCAAAGCCCAGTTTGCTTTTAGATATATAAATACTTCCACTGTAGGATTTAATCATGGCCAAATAAAATGGGTACAAGAGAAAAGAAGGTGGCTTCTGCTCATGAACAGATTAAAGCCTAAGCTTATTTCAGCAAGTGGCCTAAATTTTCATGCATTCTCAGTCCTTTAGCTGAATTTTTTTAGGAGTTCAAAAGTATCTGTTTATACAACAGTGCCTTAGAGCAAGCCAATGTATTTTATATCTAGAACAAATATAAAGATACATTTCATCTGGGCTTTATTCTCCCCGTGCCACATTGCAATTAAAGAATACTTTTAATAAATGTTCACAGTAGTAAGAAATCTACCATAAAGGCATTTTCTACTGAGTGCATACTGTATGCCTAGCAATAAATTCAGCAACCTGGGACAGAAGAGGATACAAGAAAAGCATTAGGAATTTTTCTCTAGTTGACTCATCCCTTTGGTTGACTCATTCCATTGGTTGACCTCATGATTTCCTGTGAGCTAGTAAATCATTATGTATCATATTCCTTCCCCAGAAGAAGGCAGTTTAAGAAACTAGTTTAAGAAAATAGTTCAGTGGTTTCCACATTTTGGATGTTACTGTCCATTAAAAAGAGGAAAAAGAAATTATATGTATACATATTGCTTGTATACATGTTCATATATATGTATGTAGATATTTATGCGTGTAAACATATTCATGCATGAGTACATGAGTGAGCATATACACACTGATTTTGTGGACCTAACTGAAAACCAACATACGTTAGTCAACTTTTCCTTTTGGTAAAGGCATTAAAGGACACCCACCTAATATCTGTAATTGCCATTATTTCACAATACAGAGAACATTGTAATATCACAAAAGAGGGGAAAAACCCACAATCTTGGAATAAAATGCAGACCTCTGAGTTGAATAAATTTAGCTAGTAAAAAAGGAAATAATGACAGTGGCCTTTTTTCTCATTTCCCTGCAGCCCTTTGAACACTCGTCCTGTCAGGACTGCTGGTTTTTCCAGCTTTCCGCCTGCCTCGCATCGCATCTTCCTCTTCCCAGTAACTTCTGTCCTCTTTTTCCTCAAGTGAAACAACTGCCTTCCAAATTTCATGAAACCTAGCTAATCTTTTAAGTTCCCCTCTGTGACATATCTCTGCAAAGTCAGTTGACAGCCCCACCTGCCCCAAATCCTCACCTGCTGCCTGGAGCTACGCCACCCCCAACCTGGAGAGGCCCGGGGAGCCTTGAGATTCTTTTGCTGTTTCCCAGGATCCTGGGGGTGAATGGCTCTGCAGCCTCTGCAGTGACCTAGAAAAGGCCTCAGCCACTGCCTCGAGCCAATAAGCCTTGAAATATTTCCAGAAAATTAGATTACAGGGGAAATTAAAACTAATAATGGTTTGTTTCATTTCTCCAATGCTCACTTTGCAATTTTCAGAACATCTAATAATTATTGAGCCTCTAAGCAACAAGAGTGACCCTGTAGGAAATTTCCAGAGGTGTGTGGAAAATTCCCATATCCATGGGAACTGTAGGACTGCAGGTAATAAACTGCTTCTAGAGCAGTGATTGTTCACCTTCATCATCTCACAGCACACATAAAACAGCACACATAAAATTCTGTGGCACGCCAGAAATTTTATTTTTTGACAATCTTACAAAAAATAGGCAAATTTTGATTCATTCACACTGGACAACTACTGTTGTGTTGGCTGTTGTCATTTTTAATTTGACAGTCTAAGGGCAAAGAGGTCAGTGCCCCCGACTAAATAGTCAGGCATTGCGTGTTTTCAAATTTCTTGTGGCACACCGGTTGAAAATCACTGCTCTAGAGCAAGTACCAGAGCCAGGAGGGGACAGGAGAAAATAACCCTGCCACTCTCTCCGCCGGCCCCGACTTTTCTGTCTTGCCTCACATTGGCTGGCCCTGGCAACCACCCAGCCTGCAAGGGGACTGGGGATCTGCAATCTCCCAGGCCACAAAAGACAGCAGAGAAAGGCAGAGAACAAAATGGGTGAGTTGGGGGAGCACTGGAGAAAAACTGTCGCCACGTCTTACAGCCTATTCACTTTTATTTACAGGTAATTTATAAGTGCTTCCTGAATGTTTCTTAGTAGGAATGTACATCTGATCACCTTTTTAAAAAATTCAAAAATAAGAATAACATGAATATAATGACTGGTCATCCCTTTCTCCCACAAGTGCTTTGGGGAAATAATATTCATTTCCAAGGGAAACACTGGCCACCATAGCTGTTCATCCAAGTCGCTGTGAAATTTTGCATAAACACCTCCACTGGCTAAACATAAAGGAAACTGGAAACATTCCATCTAAATCGTAGACAAAGCAGCTTACCTGAGGGATCAGGTGGAGCAGAGCATCCCCAGAGAGGGTCCCAACAGCCAGGCCCACAAACAGCTGTAAAATGAGCCTGTAGCTCTCCTCACAGCTGTGGAACAGGAGCAGCGTGGTCCCCAGCAGGGAGCCCAGGGTGAGCAGCGTCACGGCCACTGTGCCGTAGCCATATTCTGAGTTGGAAGGAGATCACGGAGACAGTCAGTGCCCGTGACCCTCTGTGAGCACCTGAGCTAGTGAAACTGAAGCAAGAGTCCATCCTACAGCACAGCTGGTAGGGACATGAACATGTCATCTGTGGTCTACTGGGTAAAGGTTTAAGATTTTAAGAAAAGAGTGAGGAAGGGTTTACAGGAACAAGTATAAAGGACACATGGACGAAAACTAGGGGGGTGGAAATGAGAGGGAGCTGGGGAGGGCTGGGGCGGTGGGCTGGGATGGGAGTAAAAGGCAGAAAACTGTACAAGAACAATAATTAAAATAAATTAAAAAAAAAAGAATGAAAAGATTTTTCCCAAAAAGTCTTTAAAGTTATCCTGATGACCTCTTATTAAAAAATTGTTGTGGCAAGCAGAGACCTCGCTTACCTCCCACCTGCGAGAAATGAATTTCTCTCACCGTAAACTAACACGTCTGTGGACAGATACTGGTAATGATTTCCATCCAATCACGTGGAAGCCTTTGGAAGGCCAGGCAGTGGCGCTACAATGGGAGCGTCCAGTCTGGGCCCACGCAGACCTATGCTTCTGTTCAAAGTGAGTACTTTCTTCCAGAAGTTCTCAAAATTATTTGTAATGTTAAAAGTGTTATTATTCTCAATGACCAAAATAAGTGATTGTATTGGTAAAAACTGATCAATGAATGTGTAACGCTTCACAATAAATTTGGACAGCCTACCTTTTGATTTATTGCAATAATATTTTATAATGTCTACATTTATTCAATGTTCCAAGCTTCTAGATTTTAAAAAATTAAGAAAGTACAACTCTTTAAATTATTCAAACAAAAATATGTATGAGAGGAGAACAAACAAAAGGGGAAAAGAAGAAGAAAGGTTAACAGAGAGGAAAAAATGGCTCTCAGAGTCAAATGTAAATGACTGGGAGACAGACTTACTCAGGCCACCATTTTCCTTTGGCTGCAGACATTCAGGGCAAATACTCCTGTTTTCTACTTACTGAGAAATTACTAACAAGTCATGGCAAACTGGTTTATAAGCAATAAAGTAATTACAAAATTAAACTATCATTTCCTTGAGTGACTACATATAGATAAATAATAAGTTAAATCAAACAATGTAGTTATACTATTTCAAGTCCATTGTAGATTTTAAGAAACTATCATCTTAAAGTTAGTTATAATGGAAAATAGCCTATTCTCATTATTTTTGTGCCTTTCAGGGATGTTCACCCTCTATATTAAATTGTATTAATGATTCTAGCTGATAACATGATAATAGACTTGTGATTTTAAGATGACCTCTATGCTTTTATTTTTTTTAAATGTATTGATGAGAGAGAGAGAAACATCAATTAGTAGTTCTACTTATTTATCCATTCATCGGATGATTCTTGTATGTACCCTGACTAGGGGTCGAACCTGCAGCCTTGGAGAATCAGGACAATACACTTACCAACTGAGCTACCAGGCCAGGGCTAAGATGACCTTTAATAAATTATAAGTTCTAGATTACATAAGAGTCTAATATTACATAGAGTTGGTGATGTATTCAGAGAAAACTTTCAAACTGTGGTTTTGCCACTCTCATCACTGTTCTTTCACTGCCAGAAATCCACTAAACAGTGGTTGTTATCCAGTGGATACAGAGTTTCGGCTTTGCAAGATGAAAAAGTTCTAAAAATCTGTTGTACAACCATATGAAATACTTAATACTACTGAATTGTAGGTCCTACACTTCTGAATAATTAAGATTATAAATTCCACATGTTTTTTAATCACAATTAAAGTTTAAAAAAATAAAATGGTTTGGGATGGTCATATACCAGCCTGGAAGTTTTATCCTGCTGTAATTTAGTAAAAATGCCTATGTTATTTTAAAATCCAAAGACATATTTAACAAGTATCATACCTCATTCTTCCACAAGTAGATTCTCTGTGGGAACATCATTCTTCTCATGTAATAAATAAAGATATCTGAAGTTTAACATGAGCACCTGGGTGCCTCATATAGTTCAAAGGTGCCACATTTTAGAGAAGCTATAAAAGATCATAAAATGTCGAGAATGTATAGGAACAAATTAGGGTCTAACATTTCCAAGGCAAAAGGGAAAGTCTCAGGTTTTGCGATTCTTCTTTTCTTCTCCCCTTTGTCTTGAGGGCAGCTACAGGGTGGGACTGCAGGAGAACGAACGTTTCCAATTTGGAGATTATAGATGATTTTAAGGCCTTTGTGAGTCAGATTTCACCTGCTCCCATATGGCAAGGACAGCCTGTAAACCATAACATCTCTGACTGTTGTGGCCATCAAACTCTGCTAACTGAGCACACCTTGGTTGGACTCAGTTGACTTGCACACAGGTGCTATGTAAATCTTTTTCATCATTACAATAGAACTTAACGTAAGAGTTAAATTCCTAGCCAATCCTGAGCAGCTACTTTGCATAGGTCTGAAACTCAATTTATACATGGTCATAATGCTCTTTCCTGGAAACAGTTGTAGGTGATGCTTGCAGATTGAGTTTTACCACACTGAACAATGTTTCCTTAATAACGTCTCCCTGTGTCCTCCCCTCTTCATCTTACGTTTCCGTAAAAAGGCCAATACAAGCCTTTCCCTTTAGTTACATAATGCAACATTCTAAACTGAGGACAATAATGTTTTTCTAGGTTCTTTAGTGAGTGTGATTTGTTTGAATTTTTCTTAGGAAGACTATTCCATAGAAGGGTCTAGAAGGTCATTAGAAAGCTAAAAACTTTTTCATGGATCTTCAGTTCATAAACCCACTCCCCAGTGGCCTGTAGGTAGCAGACACTGTGCCACACAGTAAGAGCACACAAACATGTTCATGGATGGTCCTCGGTTCCATGGTCTGTCTGCCTCATCCGTCTGTGAGTCATCACTGACCACCAGGTGCTGAATTATTTAGCTGCTCACTTTTAATAGAGCTTTCTTCTCAATAAATGTGGAATTATGGATATTTCAGCCTGGCATGTTTTTGTTCACCTAAAAATCTTCCAATTGAGTCTCTTGATGTCATAGAATCCACAACGAGTTAGAAGTGAGTCCCTTCTCACTTCAGCTATTATGGGCACTGCAGACTATCTCAGAGTGAAAAAAAGATAGCTCTGAATATAATATATATATGTACATATATATAATATATATGTACATATATATATTGCATGTGTTAACTGTCAAATATTTCTATCCATCATGGATGTTCTTATGCAATCTTTTTTTCTTTTAAATACACAGTGCTATAAATTACAAAACAGTTTTGTACATATTATCACATGTGGACCTTACAGCAGAGCTCACCCACTGCGCTGGTCCAATGGGATACAGGTAAGTGCACTCCCAGGGGTGCCAGCCAGGTACAGCAGGCTGGTACCTGCCTGCACTCGTCACCACCATTCTAGAGGCATCTCTTGGGTTTACCCCAGTGTGCTTTCATTTTTTTTTACCTGTGCCATGATGTGTGAAAGGCCTGTAGGACATCACTGCTTTCCCACTGTGAGAATAAAAGACGAACTCAGGGAAATAAGGATTGCTGAAGATCACAGAGCTGGCTGGGGACAGAAGCCATCACTCAACTTCTGATTCCAAAATTGCATACATTCTCTCCTTTATACCATGCCACTTCTCAACTATTCACCTTTAAGTTGGTCTATAACTCAGTCCCATAAAAGGGACAAAATCAATTTATATACTCATAAATTGTATACAAATATAAATAGACATTGAAAGCTAGCATAGCACACTGGTTAAAACAATGGCTCTGGGGCCAGCTTGCCTGGGTTTGAATCCCAGCTCCATCACTTACTAGAGGTGTGTTCTTGGCAAGTCATTTAACCTCTTATGTGCCTTAGTTCCCTCATCTGTAAAATGGGGATAATATCTAGCTCATAGCATCGTTGTGAGGATGAAATGAGTCAATAAGTGTAAGTTGCTTAGAACAGTGCCTTGTTTATAGTAAGTACTCTGTGTTCATGGTTATGATTACATACATTAGGTGCATCCACCTTGTGAGGGAAAAATCACAACTTACTCTCTAGAGTGGTGGGCAGCAGGTTTTCTTGTTGGTCCTTGGGCAGCTGGCAAGAGCAGCTGAGCAGTTGTTGGATGATTCCTGGACTCATTTGCTTAAAGTCCTCCTTAGAAATAGGTGAGAGGCTGTTCTGTAGAAATATCTCCAGCAGTTGCTCAGCAGAGAAGCAAGTCTGTATGGGAAAAACCCACATTGTTACTAACCTCAGCACACAAACTCACTATCATTGCCGTTCTGGCTAAAATGGACACGCAAAACCATATCATTTAGCATTTACATACCAGCTAGTAAAGCAATTATTTCAATTGTTTACATACAAAAACAATTGAAGTAATTGCTTTTGTCTATTGATATTTACCTAAATCTTTGCAATTTTTTATTGTATAGGTATATTTATAGAGTGAAGGATTATAAATTAATAGTATATGCAACACTTCTCTAAAAATTGCCATAAGGCATTTGTTTGTCTTAGAAATGTAAAGGGCTGATTTTGTATATCAGAAATAACATTAAAAAGGTCTAATACATGGATGAGAATGGTACATAGTTCCACTAGCACAAATGTATGTCTTCTACTGAAGTAAGACCTCAGTACAATACCTTTGTGAACTTTAGTTACAATCAATAAGCTATTTTTTTAAAATCAGTGATATCAAGGCTTATCTTTTTGAGGCTGGCTATCTCCTCCTTTCTGTTCCCCTCTGTATATATCTATTACCTTTCACAGTCTGTCTGTCTCTCTTTTAGAGAACACATGGACATATAAGCCCCAACTGTGAAGTGAACTTTCAGTCCACAAACCCAAGACTGAGTTGATTCTGCAAGTCCTAATTGAGATCTAATGGTTCAGCAAAGCCACAGATGGATGGGCTCTCTTGGGTCCGATGTCCATCTGATTGGTCTTGCCCACAAGATAGGGGGTAGGATCATGCTGCTCAAACATGGCTTCAGCCTCACTCCTGCAGGAGAGGAAGGTGTTTCTCAGCAAGGAAATGGGCAAGAAGCCCAAAGGTTATCTACTACAAAAAGCAACAGCAGAAAACTTAAACTTGTGATTTTTTCTTCCTTATCAAAGTGAAAATCACCAGAGACTATTTTCTTTTGCATCATTTTTTACTAATGGAATAAAAGTATTCATCATTAAAAATACTGACAACAATAAGAGAAACTAGCAACAAACTTTTGATGGCGAGCCTTCCCTAATAAACATTCTTATTGGAAAATGTCTGACTGGTAAGTGAAAGAGTGGAGAGATAAATGTGAACAGAATGCCATGCATTTCCCCCCAGTTCATTGTCAATAAATTGAATAGCTCTACTTTTAGAACACCTTCTCGTAGAGTAAGATTATTCTATTATGAATTATGTATGTCTGTGTCCTTGATCTTCATTTTCTGTTCTGTGATGTTTAGGTCATTGTTTTATATTTCTTCTGAAATCACTAACACAAATGCCATTCAAGTTGATGCATTATATTCTATAACATTTTAAACACAATATATTTTAATAAAAAAGATATTTAGATTACCCAGACAATAAACTTTACAATTTCTTTATTCCTTTGTGTAAAACTTCAATACAAAGTCTGATGTTGATATCATCAGACTTCTGTGGTAACAGCAGTGGTTCCTGAACTTTAGTTTTGAGAGTCCCTTGGAGGGCTTATTAAAAGACAAAGTACTGGGCTCTACTCTTGGAGTTTATAATTCAGCAGAACCTGGGGCAGGGCCTGAGAACTGGCATTTCTAACACATTGCGGGGTGATGCTGATGCTGCTGGTGCAGGGACCACACCCTGAGCATCACTGGTCTGAATAACATAGGAAGGATCCTCAGATCTAGTCTGCTCTCTTAGGGTCTCATCAACAGTCACAAGGAAAGGATATGTTGGTGCAGAGAAGAGGCTGTTCTGTTTATTTTGCATAGTCAGCACAGAAAATGGTTATTACTGTTTATAGAAGATGCATGGCTTAAGTAGGTAGTCCTTAAATTAAAAAAAAATATATAACCTTGGCCCTGAATAAGCTCTTAAAGAGACTTCACAAACAAGGATTAAAAAAGGCATCAACTTTTGTCACCTTTAGTTGAATACAATAAGCATCGAAAGAATCAATTTAAATAGATGCCTTTTAACAGCAAAGCAAAGCAGTAATGGAAATTCACTTTAACGGTGTATAATAATAAAAGCGTGTGACACTGTCCCGTCATGGATTCATAACCCATGGGAACAGCACTCAGCAGCGTTGGGAACATGTGAGGAATTTTGTTCTTTTAAGATACAGATAGTGCTCAACACAAAACTGCTCATCTAAGATAAAAATAAAAATAGTTTTTATTAATTTAAATCAACTTTTCTTAAACATTAGCATACTTGTTCAGGGCACTGAATATGCTAGCAGGTGATGTACCCTCAGTTTCTGTGAACTTAAGCAGTTATTTATTAGCTCCATGCCTCCATGTCATCATCTGTAAGGTGAAATAATATAAACTAACCTCACACAGTTGTAATGACCAAATGAGGCAATGCAGGTGAAATAGCACAGTGTCTAATGCACAGTAAGTGTTCAATAAATGTAAGCCATCATCACTGAAACATCAATTTCTTATAATTTTAAACGATTAGGGCAGGGAAGGATTCTATGGTCAAAGTTTGAGAAATATTTGATTCGATAAGAATAAAGTTTATTTACTGAAGGACCTCCCAAGACAGTAAAATGTGTTTCTCCAGTATCTCCCAAACTGATTTGACCATAGCACCCATTTTCAAGAAGCATCAAGGTACACTAGTGAACATATTTTGGAATACATCTTTAAGAAATGTAGATATGTTTACAAAATCATATATCACCTTGTCTCAAAAACCGTTTCAGTGCTATCTACTATACAAATATTTCTTTGAGGCTCACAGCCCAAAGTAATCTCTTTTCATAAGCTAACCTAAATTAATATAATCTAAGTTTAAAGTATTCATTCATTGTTGTGTTTATGTAATGTCTATGCCCTCTCACTACCCTGTGAGCTCCATAGGAGCTGCGCTTGTTTCTGATCTGTACCATATCCCTCGTGCCCACAATAGTGAATGGCACATAGTAAAGTCTTAATATATGTACACTGGATTAATTATTCATGCATTCAGTACAGACCCAAGGGAGGAAAGAGTAATGTATATCATTCCCCTAAATACCTTAGTCTCATGTTTATGTTTATGTTTATGTTTATGTTTATGTTTATATTTATGTTTATAGAGATCCACCTGTAGAAGGAAAAAAAAACCATGACCACTCTGTGAACATAAAGTATGTCTACATTTAAGAAAAATACACATTATCCTTTAAATTTTCTACAACTCTTACAGAACTTTCACAGCTGAACTCCTTTTGACAGTAGCAAATAGTGGTAGGAGAGGAATAATGGTGATACCTGATCCCAGGGAACTGGACCACGGCCCAACTCATGGTCTACGGGTACAGGTATGTTAGGATAACTCCAACCATGAATTGTCATATTGTTTTGTCTCCATTGCAGTTGATGGACTTTAGTTTTTCTGATACAGGTACTTCTGGTCCAGAGAGTGTTGAGGAGTTGGTCTAGTTCTGGAAATTTCATACAAAGACTGGTGTCACATGGAATAAAAACAGATCAGTTTCAGAATAATCACAATTTCACATTGCCACAGCATAGATATTTTATTAAGTAAATTTGGTTATGATGAAAAAAATTTTACACTGAACAATAATAAATAGAATTTATATTTCTCAAAGTTATTGATTTCCTCAAGATCTTGGTGAAGCTTTGGGGCTGAGCCAGTTTTATGAAGATGTTCCCAGCGTATTTATCTCCTGGAGAAGATGAATAGGCAGTTCCACCAATGGAGTGCCTTCCATTGGACTAATTACCTAATTCTTTTTCTAGGTGGAGTTCCCTATAAAAACAAAAACAAAAGGTGAAACCGGCCTGATCCTTAGAAGATGTATTCTTCTGAGACACTATACCTCTTTAACACATTAACTATAACTTTAATGTAGTTACATCAATCAAATTCTCTTTCTCTGAAGTATTTATGCAAAAAAAGGAAATAAAAAGTGTTGAAATTAGACTCAAATTGACATTGTTTTCTAATGCTAGTGTGGTATGATTGTTAGTTCATAGGTCGAAGTTAAGTTTCCCTTGGTACAGCTGTAAGTTTTTACAAACTGATTGGTATGGGGAATAATTATGTATAGTGGTAAATTTCTTTGAATTTATCCATCTTCTTATTTGTGAATAAAATATCTCTGGTATTTTTCTAAGTGTTACCATCAGTGGTAGGAAACATTATAACTAGTGTTACTACAATATTTTATTTTATTTTTTAAGGATTTTATTTATTTGTTTTTAGAGAGAGGGAAAGGGAGGGAGAACGAGAGGGAGAGAAACATTGATGTGTGAGAGAAACATCAATCAGCTGCCTCTCACACGCACCCTAATGAGGGACTGGGCTGGCAACCCAGGCATGTGCCTTGATCAGAATCAAACAAGTGACCTTTTTTGCTTTGCAGGATGATGCCCAACCAATTAAGTCATGCTGGCCAGGGATATAATATTTTATTTTAAATGACCAGTTTTCAACAATTATGAGACTTGCAAAGAAATGGGAAAATGTGACCCATAGTCAGGGGATAAAAACAGTCAATAAATATGTCTCTGAGTATTTACAGATATTGAATCTAGCAAAAACTCAAATCATCTATTATAGGTATGTTCAAGGAACTAAAGGAAACTATATTTAAGGAATTAAATAAAATTATGACAATAATAAATTAACAAATAGCAAATTTCAATAAGGGAGTAAAAATTATATAAAAGTTCAAATGGAAATTTTGGAGTTAATACAATAATTGAAATAAAAAATTCACTGGAGTAGCTTACAGTATATTTGAGAAGGTAGAAAAAAGAATAATTGTACATAAAGAAAAATTAATTGAAGTAAATCAATCTGAAGAACAGAGAAAAAATGATTTTTTTAAAAAGAACAAGTCATAGAGACTTGTGGGACAACAGCAAATACATGCATATATACATTCAAAAGAGAGGAAAAAGAAAGAGGAGTAGAAAAATATTGGAGGAAATAATGACAAAACTTTCCAAATCTGATGTAAAACCTTCATTCACATGTTCAAAAGGTTCATCCGACATCAAATAGGATATTTACAAAAAGACCCCAGACACATTGTAGTCAAACTTTTGAGCATCAAAGACAAAGATAAATGTTGAAAGTGGCAACAAACAAACAAAAATGACCCATCAGACACAAAGGAGTATCAATAAATTGATAGCTGACTTTCCATCCAAACAATGGAGTACAGAATGAAATAGACTCATATTCAAATTGCTGGAAGAAAAGGCTGTCAATCAAGGATTTTATATCCAGCAGAACAATACTTCAAAACTGAAGGTGAAATAAAATCATTTCAATGAGTATTTAAAGTATTGAACAATAAATGGGAGAATTCATAGCAGGACTGCCTTACAATAAACACTAAGTGAATTAATAAACACTTTTGGGTAAAAAGAAATGACCCAAAGTGGTAAACTGAGTTCATAGGAAGAAATGAAGAGCACTGGAAATGTAAATATATGGGTTAATATAAATTATCATTTATTTTCTCATTTGTTCTCTAAACTCAATGAGAAAACCCTACAAAGTCAGAAATATGATAAGGATTCAAACTATCTCCAGTACTATTTACCATTATACTGGGATTATTAACAAATGTAATTAGATTAGAAATCAAACACAGACAAAATAATTGAAAATAAAAGGGTATCCTGGCAAGATAGTTCAGTTGGTTAGAGCATTGTCCCAATATAACAAGGTTGTCTGGTCAAGGCACATACAAGAAGCAATCAATGAATAGATAAATAAGTGAAACAACAAATCAATTTCTCTCTTTCTCTCTCTCTCTTTCTCCCTCCTCTCTCTCTAAAATCAATAAATAAAATTTTAAAAAAGAAAATGAACAGGCAAAATTATATTTATTTGAAGATGATATAATTATATATCTGACAACCCTACAAAATTGTAAAAGTTAAATAAAATATTTAATCATGGGGACTGTTACAAAATTTATGTATAACAAATGATAACTTTTATATATACAAACAAAAACCAGTTAGAAGGTGTAATGAAAGAGAGGACCCCATTTAAGGGAGCCAAAGAGAATGTTAAATGCCTAGGTGTAAATGTAGCAGAAAATGTCTAAAACTTATGTGAAGAAAATAATAAAATACTCCACAAAAACATGCTTACAGACATGAACAAATGGAAAGACATATTATGTTCTTGGACTAAAAGATATTACATCTTATAAATGTCATTTCTCTCTATTTTATAATTTTTTTTCTACAACAAGTTTTTTCCCCATAGCTTGAGAGTTTTATGATTTTCCTTAGGAAAAACACAAAGCCAGGAACATCCTGAAAAGAAGAACAATGAAAATAGCTAGCCCTACCAGACATTAAAATAAAAAACCACTATAAGTAAAATAGGGTGGTATCACCATGTGAATAAAGTGGAGCAATAGAACAATATAGGAAACAGAAATAAACCTGATTGCACTTATTGCTGCATTATATAAAAGTGGAATCTCAAATCAGTGGAGGAAATAATTTTCACTACATATAAAATAAGATGTATAAGGAAAACTGGATAGTCACATAATAAAAACAACCTGGATCTATTTCTTACAACATGCACCAGAATTAATCCAAAATGTATTATAAACAGGACCATACAAGTACTAAAAGAAAACATGGGTGACTTCCTCTATTATCTGAGAATATAGGAAACTTTCTTAACTATAACTCAAAATCCAAAAGCAAAAAGAGTAAAGTTTGACTAATTTGTTTATATGAAGATAAAAAATATTTGAAGAAACAACTGATTCTAGGTTTAGGCAGGAAATGTGTAAGATAAACTGAAATATCTTCTACTGTAACACATAGATATAAAATGGTTTAAGGATTTTGTTAAAAGGACTTAACAGACAACTTGAATAATATTTCACTGGGGAAAAAGGAAAACACTCTGAGCACCAGTTAGGGTAATAATGACAAGGATTAAGAGATATAAAATCATAATGATATAAAAAGTTCATTGTTCTTCTTTGAAGGATATAAGGAAACTATATTATCATTTTGAACAATGATAACTTTAAGAACTTCAATAACATGAAATTATGATGAATGAAGCTTTTCTCATTATAGAATTATTATACTAATCAATGAAGAAATGAAAGAATTAGTCACCATTTCATAAACTCTAAATAATCAATCTAGACAATGATGATCAATATTGCATAACTTTTTTTAAAAGGGAGACAACCAATGTTATGAACCTTCTGATGGATAGATAGCACTGACTATAAGACAGTACCTCCAAATAAATACACAACCTAAAATCAATCAAGCCTCTACCTATAACAACAAATATACATGAAACACAGTGCATAGAAGTATGTATTAAATGACTAGAAATGCAATCAGCAAAATTCAGACTGGAAAAAACAATCCATTTTTTTGGAAAAAAAATCACAACAAAACAGAGAATGTAGGGTTGGTGTTAGAAAACGGAAGGCATAATTCCTATAAAATTGAAGAGACACGCCCATAATTTGCATTTTATGCACCTTATTTAGATCCAGATTCAATAAAAAATGTAAAAAATATATCAGAAAAATGTCAATATTAATGGAAATTTTTATACTAAGGAACCATTAATGTGATATTGGTCATAAGGCACTTTTTAAAAAGTCTTTTATTAGAGAGATTTATATAGAAATATTTAAGATTGATTATTTGCTTCAAAAGAACCAAGTAATGGGAGAGAGTCGAGGCAAATACAAGATTATCCAATTGGTGGCAATTGTTGAGGCTAGATAGTATGCGCATGGGGGTTCATTATATTATTGTTCCTACTTTTATGTTTAAGAATCTATAATAAAAAACCTAAACACTTAAAACTAGCATACTTCTTTTCCTCCAGACCCCAAAATATAATCAGTTGCAGTGGAGCTGCAGCTCATAGGCAGCTCTTAGAGGAAATGCTGCACGAATCCTGGTGTGAGCAACTAATAGCACTGAGATGGAACATGACTCTGAAATGGAACTGAATTCTCAAATGCAAGAATGGCTGATTTTGTGGGGTGGTGAACACACAGTACAATATACAGATGATGTATTATAGAATTGTAAACCTGAAACTTACATAATTTTATTAACCAGTGTCACTCCAATAAATTCAATCTAGGAAAGAAAGAAAGAAAGACAGAAAGACAGAAAGAAAGAAGGAAGGAAGGAAGGAAGGAAGGAAGGAAGGAAGGAAGGAAGGAAGGAAGGAAGGAAAGAAAGAAAGAAAGAAAGAAAGAAAGAAAGAAAGAAAGAAAGAAAGAAAGAAAGAAAGAAATCCTATTTGAAAAATAATGACAGAAAGCTTTCCTAACCTGGTGAAGAAAATAAATATACAAGTCCAGGAAGTGCAGAGGGTCCCAAACAAAATGACCCCAAAGAGGCCCACACACAACATACCATAATTAAAATGTAAAAGGTTAAAGACAAAGAGAGAATCTTAAAAGCAGCAAGATACAAGCAGTTAATTACCCAGGTGAGAGCTCTCCTAAGAGTCAGCTGATTTCCCAACAGAAACTTTGCAGGCCAGAAGGGAGTGACAACAAATATTCAAAGTGGTGGAAAGTGAGGACCTACAACCAAGATTACACTACGCAGCACAGCTGTCATTTAGATGAAGGACATATGAAGAGCTTACCAGACAAGAAAATAAAAACTAACAGAGTTCATCATCACCAAACCAGTATTACATGAAATGTTAAAGGACATTTAAGAAGGGTCCTTGAAGAAGGAGGAAAAAAAAGATTAAAAAAATGAATAAAATGGCAATATATATCAATAATTGAATCTAAAAAATAAAATAAATAAACAAGCAGAATAGAAATGGACTTGTAGATCCTGAGAACATTTTGATGGTTGCCAAATGGGAGAGGGGCTAGGGGTTTGGGTGAAAAAGGTGAAGGAATTAGAAAAAAAATAGCTGATTTTTGCCCAAATGGGTGATACTGAACATCTCTTATGAGCAATTATTTGGATTTTTTAACAATGATTCATGATGATTAATATCTAAACAACTGTTCTTGAACTTATAGCACAGATTTCCTCTAACTGAATTCTGTCTTATGGTCTGATGCCTCTTCCAGTTTCTTAGAGTGATCAAGCCTTCCAGCACCAACGATTTTTATATTATTTGAAAAGTGGAATCACTGCATGCCTTCCCCAGAAATGAAAACTATTGCTAAAATTTCTCAGCTTCTGGTTTCCATATCAAAATTATTCTCAGCATAGGATGCCTTTCCCTAGTTTCTTTCCTAGTTATACCAGCTAGGTAACATGATTTATTTGTTTTTTAACTTTCAGCTTAACAGACAATACAAATAAATTGTAGAAAAATACAACTGCCATTCAGTTTTCTGTGCAAACAAATCTGGAGAAAGATCAACACTGAATTGTATGGCTACCAGCTCTGAATCCCTTCTTTCATAGTCAGGAAATATAACCAGATTATGAGGGTATTGTTGGTCCCTTGGTAAATTCATATATCCCTTTATGTTGTGATTTCTCAGGAGGAAGTGTGTTGTTAGCAGCACAAGCTATTATGCAACATGCCAGGATCCCTTGGTGTGCAAAGTTGGGCATTTAGATGCAGATTAGGAAAATAAATCATTTCACTTTCAATGCCTTGTCAAGAACAAAGGAATGTGCAAAACAGATATTCTGATTCTATTCCTGGCATCCCATTTTATCTTGGAACCCCTCAAAAGTTGGCAGTCATGAATGTAGCCAAATGGGTATTTCATATTACTTTTATTTAAAATCAAATGACTTACTTTTATGGTTACAAGCAAATTGCTACCAAGGCTCTTGGACCATTTGGCCTACTATTTCATCATTCTACACTATATTTTGTAACCCTTTGGCTCAGCACTATGTACTAAATAGGAAAGTGTTCAGTTAGTACCTATGGCAGATCATTAAAAACTCTCCCTTTGGCTCTACACCCATAATTTCAACATCACTGCTGAAATGGGCCAAGTCCATATTTTTGCTTCAGCACCACACAATTATCATCATAGTATGTTTGCTTAAAAAGGCCATCTGAGCTGTCTTACTACACACTAAGAGGAAATGGTTTACAAAATGTACCTGAACAAATTTAGTCATCAAAAAGTGCTAGTCTTTCTTTTTGGCACAATTTATTTTGTAGGTGTGACTTGGAAGTTAAATTCATGAAAACCACCCTTACCTGATAGGTGAAGAGTATTTGTACTATTCAAGGAACTGAAAATATATTCCGTGAAATAGTCTGGGGCAGGTAAGTTTCTTTGCCCCAGACAAACACCTTGAAGAGACAAAGCAATGATTGTTGCTGCCAACCGAGGAAGCGTATTTTCATCAGCGCCATCACTGCTTAGTATTCCCGACCTTTTGTGCAGCATTTTTGTTTCCATGCACTAAAATCAGACACAGGGTAAGAAGAAAATTTTAGCCTCTGAAGTTATTTGGATTAAAATATCTCCAGGATTTCCCCAAGGACAAGGAATAGTTCTTCATCAAAGAGGATTAAATTGTTTGAATGCACATTGGGAATATGGCTACCATCGTTCTCTAGTCTGAGATACCTCTATTTGGAAAATACTTGTTTGTTTTATCTGCCACATCCCTTAAAGATGTGTTTTTCTCCAAGGAGTTCTCTTGTTTCGACTGTTTACACCCTTTTATTTGGTGGATTATTTCTCCCCAGCTTCAAATTCAGCCTGCAATGATGATTTTCAAATCCACACTCCCAACTTTGACTTCACACTGGCTCTGCCATCTCGTGTGATCACAGAGCACATCCCCTTTCACACTTGCCCTTAGTCTCACGCACAATGTGTGCTGACCACAAATCAAAGCTAGCATAGTGCCTGTGTTCTTTGAACTACCATTGGACATATGACATGGGACCTTTTCATGCATACAATGATTTTCCTCATTTAAATTATGAATATATGAAAGGTTTGGATTTTGCCTTAGATCCCAATAGTATCCTTATTCATTTATTTGAATATTTATTGAGTGCCTACTGCGTGCCAGACACTGTGCTAGGTCCATTACATACATGTTGTGTTTTCCTTCTCCTAGAACTATACGCAGTGGACACTCTTTTCACAAATTGCCTGGCTGATAAAGGGCAGAGTCCCAATGTGCATTCAAATCTGACTCCACAGACTATGTTCTGGAATACTCTTCCTCTGGTGTATAGAGAAATAGGTTGAAACCCAGAATGGTGATGGGACTTCCATATCATCAAAGCAGGTTCCATAGCATAAGACTTGGGATAGACAGCTAAGGCTTTAATATTACCTCTGCCATTTGTATTCAAGTGGCCTCGGGCAAAATAATTATCTTTGCTAACCTTCCTATTCATTATCTGTTAAAAGGAACAATGCCACTCAACACAACAATTATAAAGATTAGATGAGATAGGGCATGTAAAAACACTTAATCGAGCCCTCAGCACACGGGACACAGTCAGCTAATCACAGCTGCTAACTTGTTACCAGTGTCTAGGATACGTCTGAGAGTAGGCTGGCAAGATCCAGATCAAGAATGGCCTTATATTCAGTGCTATGAAAAAAATTCCCTGAAGACTCCAGGGGAACCACTGAATTATATAAACAAGAGAATTATATAATAAGGTATTTTACAGAAATATCACCCTGATGGCAAACTAGTGAGTAGATGGACAGGGTAGAATTTAAGGGCAGGAAGTCTGGTTAAGAACTGATTGATTAATCCAAGATATTTCTTTATCTAAGATGGTAGAGCCAGAGATGCGGAAAGTACATGCGTTTGAGGAATATTAAGAAGGTGGACTAGAGGGCTTGGAGAAAAATGTGAAAGACTCCAGAGTCAAAAAAGACTCATGTTTCTGGGTTTGACAACTATAGAACAGTAATGCTATCCATTATCCCCCAAATTTTCCCTAAATACCCAATACAGGTCTGTTACTGTTCTAGGTATGGGAAATGCAATGCTGACCAAAACCATAAGCATTTCCTACCCTGGAGCTTAAAGTTTACTCTTGTTAATAAAATGATATTATAATCAAATATAAGGTGACAACTGTGGCAATAGCTTTGAAGAGAGGCACATGGTACAATGAGGGTAAAACAAACAGCCATTCTATTCAGTCAGGCAGATCAAGGAAGGCTTCTTTGAAATTGTTATACACAGTCAGTTCTGAAGGAGGTATAGGAAGGAATATTCTAGGCAAAAGGAACAGTGTGGACAAAGCTTCTGGGCAAGAGGGAGGGTGGCAAATATGAAGGGCTGGAAGGAGGGAAATGGTTGGAGCAGATAGGGTGAGGGGAGCATGGGGAAAGCTGAAGGTCTGTTGGCAGATAATAGAGTTTGCCCCTTATCCTAACATCAACAAGAAGTCAAAGGATGATTCTGAGGAAGGGATGGGAATAGGGGTTATATGATTGGATTTGTGTTTTGAGAAATCCACCCTGGCTACATGTTGGAAAATAAAAAGATTGGAAAGAGACTCAGTGATTACTAGTCATACACACCTAGAAGGCTATTACAATGGTCCAGGTAGAAGATTAGGAGGTGGTAGTGACAATAATGGAGGAACGTCAACAGGTTAAGGAGATGTTCAAGAGGTAACAGCAGTAGGACTTGGAGATGGACTGGACATAGAAGGGAAAGAAATTTAGAAAACTAAATTTCTAGTTGAGCAGTTGACTGGATGGTGATGCTGTCTGCTAACACATGGAGCAACACAAGGGGTCTCAATTTGGCCAGGATAATCTGTGACCTTGATTTTGGATATGTTATGTGTGAGATACAATATAAGAAGAGGAAGAGGAAGAGAGAAGAAGAAGAAGAAGAAGAAGAAGAAGAAGAAGAAGAAGAAGAAGAAGAAGAAGAAGAAGAAGAAGCAGCAGCAGCAGCAGCAGCAGCAGCAGCAGCAGCAATGTAAGATACAAAGGTCTGAAATCCAGAGGAGAGTTCTGGAATGGAGATACACTCTTGTGCGTCATTGGTGTGTATAGATGCCCTAGTGGGGAGACTGCATATGGAATGACAGGGGGCTGAGACAAGGCCTTTAGGAGCACTAATGCTTAAGAACTGCCCAGAGAAACTAGAGCCTGCACAGGTGAACATGGGGGCCAGAGAGAGGAAGAGAGAAAGAAAGCCAGGAATGCACAGTGTTATACAAGCCAAAATAGAGCCTGTTTCAAGAGCTACATAAGCAACACCAAGGAAGGAGATATTCAGGAATAATGATAAGTCTTAGATTTTAATATTAAGTTTCAGATGCCAGAGAGATATCCAAATGGATATTTCTGCCATATTGGTGCATGCATGAGTTTATAGCTCAAAAGAAATATCTGGGCCTGCAGCAGAATTGAAAGTAATCAGTATTTGGTTGTGCATGAGGCTGTGAGAGCATATCACGCAGCAAGAGCATGTAGAGTGAGTAGAGGAAAATCAGACAGTAGGGCTGTGGAGAACACAAGATTTGAGGGATGGTATATCAAGTGCATCCTCCAGAGAACTTGATACAGAACAGCTAGACGAATGAGAAGAAAACCCAGGAGATATGGGTTGATGGAAATAGAAGAAAATATGATATACAAGATGACAGAAATCAATGAATAATTCAAAGACAATTTTATGGAGGCAGGACAATAGTGAGGGAGCACAAAGCAGAACATAGATTAAGAAACAAAATGTATGGAAATAAAGAATGAGAGAGAAGCTCAGCAACAAGAAGGAAAAAGTAGGCTCATCAAAATAGGAATCAAGAGAAGATTATTGTGTCTGTGCTGCATTCTTGTGATATAGGACAAGGAGTGAAAAGTGCCAATTGAGTTTTTTTCTTAAGTTTGCAATTGCTAAGCTTGGCAAGAACCTATTCATAGCTGCGGTGGCAAGCAGACTGAAAGGCTGAGTCAGTAACCAAACTTCTGATAAATTTGAAGAAGTCGCCAGAAGTTCCGTGGATGAAAACAACAAGCTGAAATAACAGATAGTATGAATCTCATCGAGGTGTGTTTTTTCACGAACATTGTAAAGAAGTGACATTGAGGAGAAAGAATTCCAACCACTGTTTCCAGCCCTAAAGTTTTTAGGATGTGACCATGATGCAGGTCCTCCCCATAAGTGGCAGAGGCAGTGGAGAAGAGTACAGATAGATTCCTGCTCATTACCATGGGAATGGCAAACCATGGAAAGAACAGAGACGGGTATGAGCATTAACAGATTGAGTCAAGAAGATGAAACAGAGCAGTTGGGTGAAAAAGAGTGAAGAAATGGAGAGATGATTACCCTCTGGGCTACCAAGGAGGATGGCTGTCTTAGAGTACTGCAGTATAAAGTTCTTTCTCTTGGTGAGCTGGTTAAAACCCACCTGGGGAAGCTACTGTGGCTTGACCTACGGAGATTGAGTCCTGTGCAGACCAAGACCTGGAAATGTTAGTAGGGGTGGGCCTGGTCTACCAGCACCTTCTGCGATCCTACAGCCTCTAGAAGGAGAAAGCAGCATCCTGGTGCCAAAGCAGCAATGAGGCGCCAACACGCCTCCTGTAAAAGTCTGGATTGACTGACTTTCTAAAGGAGCCCCAGCCCAGGTGAATGGGCTAAAGAACCCTTCGCTGGAACTGCCGTAGTGCTTTCTGCCAGGAGATAGTTGGTCTAAGGCCTAGCAAAGGTTATGACTCAATAAGAGTTCGATTCTTCTTGACTGAATAGATAAATAAAGTCTGTCTACACATGGCATTGAACTATTTTATCCTGTTCTAGGCATGTTTAATCTCCTGAACACTTGGAAACCCGGGTATATGTAGTATTGTTGGACAACCAGAAATCCGCATTAAATATGCACATATGACCTGCTATTTAAGCTCTGGTTTTCGATGTCCATTTATTCTGCATCAAAAAAAAAAAAAAAAAAAAAAAAACAGTAACAGATAGGATAACTAAAATCCTAGTGGATAATCTGAACTGATTATGTATTATATAGATATTGCAGTGAAGATACCATACATAGGAACACCTCCTTAGTTAAGCAAAAATACTGAATTATATAAAGAAACCCTATTTTCTCAATTGGAAATAAAAACAAAAATATATGGCCAAATTTTGAGATTCATGAATCTGTTAATAAAGTGATGTTCATGGAGTCCTTAGTAAAATGGTTTTCCATTTGTTCTGCCAATAACAAGAGAAATGAGACATTTACAGCAAATTGGAGACATATTTGCTGGCCATTAAGCTGCAGCATGATTACACTGATGTCTGTGAGCTCCTGAAAGACAGAATTGAGGACAAAAATCAACTTCATTTAGGCATGTTGCTATAGTCTGAATGTTTGTGTCCCCCCAAAACTCATATGTTGAAATCCTAATCCCCAAGGTGATGGTAATAGGAGGGAGGTGATTAGGTCGTAAGGGTGGAGCCCTTATGAATGGGATTAGTGCCTTTGTAAAAGGGACCCCAGAGAGCTTCCTGCCCCTTCTACTACATGCGGATACAATGTGAAGATGGCATCTATGAACCAGAAAGAGGTCCTCACCAGCCACTCAATCTGCCTAGCTCCTTGATCTTGAACTTCCCAGCATCCAAAACTGTGAGAAATAAACCTCTGTTGTTTATAGCCATGCAGTTTATGGCATTTTTGTTATAGCAGCTATAGCCATGAACTAGGACACATGTCAATGAATATTTCAAGAGAAAAAAACATGTTTCCTCACACTTTTCAAAGTGTGGTGGTGGCTCCTCAACTAGTTCTTTCAGAAAATATACTTTTAAAAGCTTCCTTAGGGTCAGAGAACTTTATCTGCTGAAACTGCAGGCTGCAAAGGGGAAAGCAAGAAGGTAATTGGAAGGCCAGCTTTTGCTAGGATAGTAAAGAAAGCAACAAGAGAGCAGGGGCCTGTTTCCTGACCGCAGGAACTGTGAGAGAGGAAAAGCTTTTGAAGAGACCCCTGAACATATGTGGCATGAATCAAAAGCCACAAAAGAGATACTGTCTCATGAATCATCTTTCTGCAAGCTGCTTCTTTGATGAAAAAACTAACCAATTCATCTCTCAAGCTGGTTCTGCCTTCCCCTTCTCCAGCGAGAAGGCAAGGTAAATAGACTCAGTGCCCAAACCACTACGGGTCAGTCCTTGGAGACTGATCAAAAGTTGTAAGTCAAACTTTCATGCTCAGTGTATGTGGGGGGGGGGGGCAGGGGGACTCAGGCGAAGACAGCTGGCCTGTCACCTGGCCTGCCCACCCACCTACCCACCCACCCAGCTTCTGGCTCAAACTCATCTTAGAATAATTAGTCACTGCATTTCCCATTTTAGACTCAATTTTTAATTATGTCACTTAACATCCATATCTAAAAACTACAAATACTTACCTCTCTTATAAGTCCTTGAATATCTTAGGAATAAATAACTGATGAAAAAAGGCTCTGAGGCTGTCTTTGTAGCAGAGCCAGTTAGAAATTTTGCCCTTCTTACCTGGCTTTTAGAAGTGTCAAAGTACTGTCTGGTGAGCGCCAAGATATCTTCTGTCTCATTCTGTGAAAGGAAATAGGAGTCTTCATCCTGCCTGAGGCTGAGGAGGCTGTGTAGGTAAAATTTATACTCCTTGTTGCTCATGTTGAGCTTTGAAGAACAGATCTCCTCCTGATGAACGATGTAATATAGGAGGAGAAGAGAAACTCTCTGGACAACTTCGTCTCTGAGCTGATCTTCAAAGTCTCCTCCAGCTATCAGCAGCAGGGCATCTGGTTCAAAGCACTGGGCAGAAACAAAAAGCAAAAAAGAAAGACAGAAACACAAACAAAGCTTAACAAGTAGTCCTAGAACACTAATGACCACCATTTTCACTGCTTATAACTGTATCAATAGCAAGGAAAACTGGGCATGCCCAATAGTCAGATTCCAGTAAGAAAGTCATGGCCCTGACTGGTGTAGCTCAGTGGATTGAGTGTGGGCTGCAAATCAAATAAGAAAGTCATGGTTGGATGTTTTTTGTAACAATTACGCCCTCCAAGAAAGTTCTTATTCCCTAAGAGTGGTCCCTCTATGTCCAACTACAGAGCCACGAGTTGTCCATTTGCTACCTTGAATAAAACCAGCTGACTCTTTGGCTTTGAGAGCAATGGTCCATTGTATTTAGAATGAAATCCAAGTTCTTTACCAGTTTCTCTGTCTATCAGTTTTGCCTGCCTAACCTACTTTTCCTACCTCATCTTAGCTTCTCTCCCCCTTTCTCACCAAACGGTGATTTTTCTGCCAAGTCCACCGACCTCTTTCCCACCATCTCTGAGGTCTTCTTGGTCCCCTCACTTCTCTTATCTCAGTTTAAAGTGCCAGCCCCTCACAGATGCCTCCGGCACACGCCATCGAAGTTGAAAGCCACCACCACCATCCCAGCACAGCGCTGTGCAGTAGAAATCAAACGCAAGCCACCAATGTGAGCCACACTCACCATTTCACATTTTCTAGTAGTCACATTTTAAATAGTAAAAAAGAACTGGTGAAATTAATTTTAATAATATATTTTATTGAAACTTTTATGTGTAAGATACAATCATTTCAACATGTATTAAAAATAAAAGTTTTTTAAGTTACCAGCGAGCTATTTAACACTCTTTTTGTCATGCTAAATCCTTGAAATCTGGTGTGTATTCTAAACGGACCAGCATGTATTTGTTCAGATGAGCCACATTTCCAGCGCCCAAGAGCGGCATGCAGCTAGTGGCAGGTCTGACTCCCCGTTTTTTATTTTCCTCATACCACTAGGAATCTAAAATTACATTGTCTATGGGTATCTTTCCCTCTCCCCATGATGACAGCTAATCTATTTAGGCTGCAGTTTGTCTGCTTTGTGCACAGTTCAGCCTTAGCATCTAGCACAATGCATGGCACCTACAGGGTGTGAAAACGGGGTGCATGGATGCCATCTGCCTCTCTGTTAGCCTACCAAGGAGAACTGCTAAAAATGTTTCCATGATGCTGTATTCATTTCATGGCCTAAGGACAGACACCTTGCTTATCTAATCTGGCAAGAGAAGGTGTTTGAGGTGATGCGGAGAAACATTGAGGAAAAGATAGAGACGGGTTGCTGAGGGAAGCTCTCGCAGCAAGACAGGACCTGCCATCCCTGAGAGACAGTTGGGGAGCTGCTGAGAATTCTCCCAGGATCCCAGAAGCAGCCTAGTTCAGGGCACCAGCCTCAGACTGAAGGTACCGAGAGATACAAGTCCAGAGGGATTTGTCCCACTGTAGGACAGCTTATACCTTTTTTTAAATTGAAGTACAATATGTAACATCATATTAGTTTCAGAGATACAATATAATGATTCCATATATATATATGGATATATATATATCACAAAATGATTACCATGGTAAGTCTACTTAATATCCATCACCACACATAGTTAAAATTTTTTGTGTGATGAGACTTCTAAGATCTCCCTTAGCAACTTTCAGATACACAATATGGTAACATTAACTACAGTGACCATGCTGTACATTCCATCCCCAGGATTGATCTTATAACTGGAAGTTTGTACCATTAGCTACCTTCATCCATTTTGCCCACCTCCTCTCTCTAAGTACAATATTATATTGCTACATCTTTTAACCTATTCTCTGATTTGGCAGTTTCAGTGGTTCTAATTCCACGTCTGTGGTGCATCTCCCTGGGTAACATCTGATACAAAGTGTCTGAGTCTTGAAGACGTAAGTCATTAATCTCTAAAGCGAAGCACTAACCACAACTTCATAAGCCACACAGACTCCAATCTCTCCCCACTCAACTGCAAGGGACAAGCACTCAGCACAGAGAGGGATAGGCTTCCCAGCAAGAACAACTCTAAGGATGAATACTGAGCTTCACCACGGAAACCACAGAAGCCTTTCAATTCCCTAAGTAGCTCCCTAGAACTGCCCATGGGCTGGTTGCTGTTGCCAGGTGTCACACCAGGATCCAAGAAGGTAAGTCAGTTGAAACAGGTAAAATAAAGCTATTATTTTTTGCCAAATAACCCTCTGAAACCAAAGTATTGGTTGTATTAGGTACCATTTATTTAAAGCCATGTGTCCACAACGGTGCTAAGTTCTTATGTATTGGGCATTCCTCAGTCTATAAATCTAATTGGTTCTGAAAAAGGTATCAGATAATAATTTTTTTGGATGGTGGGAACCTTATTGCATTATTTTAAATGAAAAAAAAAACAAAAAAACAAAATGTCCACAACCTATGTAAAAATCCACCAAATATTTCTGCATAATGTAAAGTATTTAGAATACCAACTACCCAATTATTTAATGCATAATGAATTAATAGGTACATTTATATGCAGTATTCAAGTACTCTGCACAGAAACAAGTATAAATTATGTTTTCCTTCTGAGGGAGGTATACACATAGTATTTGTAAAAACTAAGCCTCAGAGAGGGTAAATAACATGCTTAAAGCCACACAGCTAATAGCATTTTCCCAGTCTTAATTCCTGTTCTACCAATGATAGACTTTATTGTGTTATTCCATTGTTTTGTGCCATGGAGAAGACAAGATGTTGGGGCCACCTACATACTTGCTATGCAATCCTTCACCAGTAATTTTATCTCTTGTATGGTTGGAAGAAAATTGATCAATGAAGAGGCTAGGGGATTGTTAAGGCTTAATAACTATCAATAAGAATGTGCTACATTTTTGCCCCTAACCACACCCCCACTCCATAGCTGTCATCTTGCTTACAATCAATGAGTTGGTCTCTATTTTGCTCACTAGTTCAGTTTGTTCATTAGATTCCCCACATGAGTGAAATCATATGGTATTTGTCTTTCTCTGGCTGGCATATTTCACTTAGCATGTTCTCCAGGTCCATGCATACTGTCACAGAGGGTAAAGTTTTCTTCTTTTCTATGGCCGAGTAGTATTCCATTGTGTAAATGTCCCATAGTTGTATCATTCACTCATCTATTGATGGACACTTGGGCTGTTTCCATATCTTGGGAATTATAAATAATACCACAATGAACACAGAGGTGCTTATGTTCTTTCAAATTAGTGTTTTGGGTTCCATCACATATGTTACCAGAAGTGGGATTGCTAGGTCAAATGGCAGGTCCATCTCTAATGGACATGGACACAGTGTGGTGATTGCAGGGAGAGGGGAGGTATAAGGGGCATAAATGATAATGGAAAAAATATAATAAAAAGTGTTTACCTTTTAAGGCATAGGAAATCAGGCAGTACTGTGTTCTGCTCTGAAACTGGTACAGATGATGCTGTAAATGTGGTTGTAATTAGTGGTATAAAGAAAAAAAATCACTTAGCCTAGAAAAAAAATAGTACAACCAGAGGGTTGAATGAGGTCGTGTTCATAGAGTTTCAAGTGCTGTTCAGGTTGTTCTATGGGGCCAAGTAGGTAGGAAGAAGGGTATCAAGAACAACAGGAATAGGACCTCCATGAGGCCCCCAGACCATGCACGTGTGGTCAGGGCTTGGTTGACAGCACACAGCAGCGTATTTGCCCAGCCTTCATCCCAACTGAGGTGCTTGAGACCCCAGTCCACCTGTAGCGCCTTCTCAATACTCTTGCTTTGTCTCTTCTTAGGGCTGGACATGGCATGGGGCAGCAGAGAACAGTGTAAGGTCTGTAACGCTGCAGATGTTCTCTGCCGAAATGGTTTGCAAAAAAGCATGCAGCTTGGAAAATAAATTGGTTTCTGACTTTGAAGAGTTTTAAATAGTTGTGGAAGCAGCTCATTTTGTCTGAGAGATTTTGGTCATCTTGAATAAACAGATGTTACCTACCCCTTGCTTCAATGTTTTGAGGCCTACTGAAAGGAAGCTTGACTGTGAATCAAATGACTATGGGCTGAAAACTTTGTGCTCTTTTATGATATTTGAGTCTTAGACAAGTTTCCTTAATTCAGAAGGTAGTGGCTGGAGGAAAGAAGTCTATAGGGCACATCAGAAGGGCTTACATATGAAAATGTGATTCTCCTTTGAGCATGGACGTGACAAAAAGCTCTATAGGGAGGGAGTTGTGAGAGGAGGAGAATTTCCAGCTCATCATCATAGTTTTAGCTAAAGTTTTTACAGAGGCTCAGTTGAGTTTGGGAAAAGATGTTTGCAAAAATTTTGCACACACTGGCACCCCATACACGTCAAGATCTGTCCAAAGCTCTGACTCTTTGATAAGAAGAATGGGCTCATTCAGGAATAAGCCATTGATTTCTCTTTTAATCTTGTCAGGTGGAGGCATAAGGTTTAAGGGGAAGAAGGGAAGCACAGATTCTGGGAATTAGTTTTAAAATTTTTATGAATTTTGGGAAAAGACTGCTTAAAATGTGAGATGCCCTCCTTACTAAGCTAGATGGACCACTCAGATACTGGGTAATTTTCTACGGGCTCTAATTCAGCTTTGCTCACTGTTTGTCTGCCAGGTGAGAGCCTTACGGACAAAAGCTGCGTGAAATTGTTCTTCTACAGGAATAAAGCAGTTGTCAAACCTGCAGGATAAACTTTACGGGTTTTAGACCAAAAGATGTTTAGAAATTGACTTGGAATCATGAGTAAACCCACTGACCTCTTTTAAATTCTTAGCTTTTTATAAGGTATTGTTTTTTTTTTTTCGGGGGGGGGAGGGTTACTAACAATTGACTATAAAATATAAGGGGGGCATTGTATTCCAAGTTCCTCCCAAACAAAAGTCAGGGTGGATATCAGCTGATGGCAGGCAGTAGCTTTTTGAGGGTCTGTTCTAGATTTAGTGGCATTTCTGACTGCCAAAAAGAAGTCTTAAGTGAGAAGAGTTAAGATAAACTTGTTAGATAAACGAGATAAAGTTTGATGCTTTTAGCACTTTTAGCTGAGTGGTAAGGACTAAGGGAGGGAGGGGTGTGAATTAGACGCAGAGCCTTAAAGCAGTGATTCTCTTCCTTGAGCTGGTCTGAGAATGAGAATCACCTGGAGATTTTGGTTAGAAACGCCAAGCCCCTGGGAGAGTTGAGGGGGCTGGGGACCAGCAGGAGGGTGATGCTGAGGAATGTCTCATTGCTCAGCAGCACTGCAGGTACTTTGCAAACGCTGCTCCACAGTGTCCCTGGAAAAGGAGGACTAGACATTTCCATGAGGCACAGGAAATAGAAGGGGACACGCTGTGTCCAAGCTCATTCAAACACAGCCATGTGGTCCTCATAGAAAGCAGCCTGAGGAAGGAATCTCCCCCTGGGTCATACGAAGGAGGAAGTTGAAGTTGTGCAAGTCCTAACAGCTAGAAGGTGCCAGAACACAGCTGGTGTACTCCAGACACAACCAGGTTCTTTTCCCTCTGGTATATCTGGAACCCACGTAGGGTAGTGGTTCTCATCATTACTGAAGTAACTGGAGTTACTTAATCCCTCATTAAACTCATCAAAACTCCATTCTAACCTTGCTCATTAAGAAAAGTCCCCCATCGGGCAAGACTACCCATTTTCAAAGGCTGTGGCTTGAATAAATTTACCTTTAAACACACACTGCTCCCACATGCTTCAGATTGATTTTTAAAAGACATCAGTTTTTACCTGGCCCCCAGATAAAATTCGGAAATTTTTTCATCCTCATTTTCCCTTTTTTCAGATATCTGGGGATATGAACTCAACCTTTTGTCCACTTTTCACAACAAAATCTCTAATACAAATGTTGCCTCTTGGTGGACAAAATCCTTAAAAAGGCAAACAAAGATCCAGTGACAACAGAAGTCCTGTGATTTGCGCCGAGACATGGGTGTTCGTGAAAGCAACAGGATGCCGTTTCTTTCTGAGTGTTTGTAGATGACACGGGGAGGTGCCCTGGCTCCTTGCTTGTGGTGATTCAGGTGAACTCCAGTTCTGTGAGCAGGTTAATCTGAGATTTGCCTTTTTCCCTTTTTCTTTTTAAGCTCAGCCTTTTCCAAGGAGAAAAACAAATAGCAGCAAGAGGGCAAAACTATTAGAGACAGTGTTTCACTTCCTAGGAATGGAACTAATTCAAACGGAAGCTGACTTGGCCAAATCCTCAATAATGTCACAGAAACCAAAAAGTGCAAAACAACTCCTCCCCGTCAAAAAAAAAATGGAGGACTATTTTGCATGTTTACATTCCCCCAAGCTAACCTAATATTCAACCAGCCTTAATAAGGCACGTCTGTCATTAGAGAACATTTCCCTGAAGCAAATTCTCAGAGGACATTAATAAGATATGACTCCTAGTTATTTCCAGTGGGAAGTCTTATGTTGCTATATATATAAATTAATGTCATCACAGATGAGCTGCCTACTAGAACACATGTTTTCTGTGGGAACCCTTGGGACTAACACTAATTACTGAATTATTTATTGTTTGCACAGAACAGAGAAATACTCTCTCTATGAGCAAGACCCTTCTGCTATGAAAAAAAAAAAAAAAAACACTTGGCCAGAAATGTTTCCCCTAGAACCAAGCAGGATTGAGAAAATCTGCCAAAATTTATTTTGGGGGTCATTTATTTGCTTCTCTTATTAGTTTTTTTTGGCTTATTTATTTATTTATGGGTTCATTCTGAAAAATCTCATCTGTCAGGAAAAGAATGGTGAAGCGTTTGTGCCTGTGGACATATAAAGACATGGATTCTCACGTTTTGTGCTGCTCCCGTCAATCCCCCAACCACGCCATCCACCCTGCTCCCCCAATACGGACATTCGATTTCACAGTAATGCTGATTTTACATTACAGTGGCCTGAAGAAATTTTAAAAATTCTATCCTAGGCAAGTATAATCTCAGTCTCTAGAAGAGGAAGCCCCACTAAGGGTATCTTGTGAAATCTGCCCAGGTGACACTGATGTGCAGCCGGAATCTGAGTCACTCAGTAGGCGAGGGAAATCCTGGGAGCTAGGATGCAGGAGCCCTGGGTCTCATTTTAGCCTCACTGATGGCCCTTCCATTCCCGACTTGGGTTTCTTATTTTTGAGAGGATGATTATCACTTCATTACCCACCATGCAAAATATTAGAAAATGCCATTGACAATTCAGGGAAAAACACTTAAAAATTCAACATTAGACAAACATCCGATCACAGTTTTTATGGCACAGAAACAGCATCTATCTAACCCACCATGTGCAAGTTGACCGCACACTCACAAAAGGGATTGGTAAATCGGTAAAGAGGATCTACCAGTAAAGATTGGTAAAGAAGAGAAAACTAAATTCACACTCACAAGTCAATACCTTCCAACCTGCAGAAGGGTTGTAGGAAGGCTTACAAAGCATTGCCATTTTAATAAAAAAGAAAATTCTCCCTGTCTTTAAGTGCTGTATGCAGAGTGCAGAATGACTTTTTTTCTCCCAACTATGGCAGTTATTATGCTCTGTGCACTTGGGTCCTGGAAGGTTCGCCTGACTGTGCTTTACCAAATAAGAGGCTAGAGAATCCATTGCTCTCTTCTGAACTCGCCCTGCTACCTGATCGCGTTCTATGGCACTAACCAGATTGCAGTCTCCTTGCATTCCATTTGTCCTCCGTGGGCAGCCAGTTTTCTCTAACAGTGTTTTGATGAGGCTTCTTGAGTGGTTCAGGGGTGGGTGGTCACCAGCAGAGAGAACTCCGAGTACTTCTGTCAGCTGGCCAGGACTCCAAGTGCTGCTGCTGTCCTGGGTGGAAGAGTTCTCTGTCTCAGTAGAGGAAACAAGGCTGAGAGGAAGGAACAACAGCAGGCAGAACACTGAAAGCCTTGTCCGGAAGCACATTTCCACTGTTCCTTTACCTCGAGTCTGTCGTTGATGGAGCAGGTGGGTTAGTGTTCACAGTGTAAAATGGTAACCAGAGGAATTTCTGTGGTGAAGGGGGAAAATAAAGACTTTAATTATTGTGCCTGCAACATATTTGAAAGGATTCATTAATTGGGTGGCTAAGCTGATTTGCAATGACAAGCTGTTTCTGAACAACAGGGAGTCTGTAGGTCATTTATAACCCCAAGTGGCCGGAAACTATCATGGTTATAGACTTTCAGACTGTAGGAAAGCCAAGCATTTTGTTACATTGCCTCTCTCTGAACTAAACCTAGAGTCAAAAATTAAAGAGAATACATTTCTCTGTCCATCATGCTGGGGGTATGAGTCACGGGAGCTGGGACAGGAAATATCCTCATTTTATCTCCTTAAGTAAAACTCTCAGTACTTTGTGGCCCCTATCACTGAAATAAGTAAATAAAACAAAAAGGAAAATACATTTTAGTAAATTATCAATATAGTGTTGAGTTAGAAGGTTTCAGACAAAGAAGGATACAAGAAAAAAGTAGTAACATTCAGAAAACACTAGTCAGTTTTTAGATTTTAGTTTATTAAAAGTACAAGTGATATAGAACCCTGGCCAGGTGGCTCAGTTGGAGCATGATTCTGTAGACCCAAAGTCATGGGTTCAATTCCTGTTCAGGGCACATACCTAGCTTTCAGGTTAGATCCCTGGTCGAGGTGCATACAGGAGGCAACCAACAGATGTTCCCCTTTCATTACATCTATGTTTCTCTCTCTCTCTCCTCCACCCCTTTCTCCTCTCTCTAAAATCAATAAAAACATATCCCCAGGTGAGAAATTTGAAAAAGAGAGAGAATTTCAAGACCTCATGAACCATAAACCCAGTGGTCTTTAAAAGGAAGCTAATCAGCTCTCTGGAAAAAATTAATCTCTTCAAACAATTGCTTAAGAAATGCAAAATTTCAGAGTCTCAGCCCCCACTTCACATCTACCAATAAATCCTGTTTCCTGTCAAAAAGATGAAGAAGGAGAAGGAGAGGCAAAGGAGAAGGAGAAGAAGGAGAAGAAATGCAAAATGTTAACAGCATGTCAGATTTTGGCCAAGAGATGAGCTAATAGTGACTGTTAGGTAGGAAAAAACATACTGAGATTACTTTTATGAGTTTTTTTTTAAGGCACTTAAGATTCTTGGATTAGCATTTTAAAAATGGCAGAAGATGATACAAACATTTTTAAACCCAGTGCTTACCTCTAGAAGAAAGACAAGTGATTATTTATCTGGAGTTTGCGGCCTTTTAAATCTCAGAGTATTTTGTGGTTGCAAAGTTCTGTTTTTAAAATTCCTTGACTGTGCACTGGGAGCTGGAATGGATTATTTCAGCCCAGTGAAGTTTTCAGTTGCTATGGAGAAAGCTACTCTGAAGGTAACAATGAAGGTGGATAAAAGTGAGAACTTTCGTCTGGCAAGTTTTCAGGGAAATCAAATAAAAGTAGTTCATGAACCCAAGTTTTTCCTATCAATAATTGCCATTTCTTTTTTAGAATCATCTACAGTTAATCAATGTTTAAGAACTGGCCTTTTTTAAAATTGTTGTTCAAGTGCAGTTGTCTCCATTTTCACCCATCAGGGCCCCCCACCCCACCCATCCCCGCCTCCCACCCTGGAACCTACCCCCTTTGGCTTTGACCATGTGTCCTTTATACATGTTCCTTGATGGACCTTCCCCCTTTCCCCCCCATTATCCCTCTCTCCTCTCCCCTCTGGTTACTCTCAGTTTGTTCTTTATTTCCATGTCTCTGGTTATATTTTGCTTGCTTGTTTGTTTTGTTGATTAGGTTCCACTTATAGGTGAGATCGTATGGACCAAATGAAGTCAAAGGATTTTACCTTGTAGAATGGAAAGATTTTAGTGTTAGATTAAGATTTTTTTCTTTCCATTTGGTTTTGTGATAACTGTTTAATGCATATTCTAATCAAGGATTTGTTGAAGAGATAGAATCTTTAGAACCTTATCTATTTTACAAGGTGCAGAGGTTTAATGTGGTTATAAGTTTAAAATATATATTTTCTTTTAAAATGTTATATTGTTATTCTATAACAGTTGTCCCAATTTTTCCCCCTTTGCCCTCCTCTGCTCAGCCCACTGCCAGCTCCCACAAAAGTCCACATGTCCATTTGTCCATGTCCATTTGTTGTCCATACATGTTTTTTGAATAGTCTTTTCACCTTCTTTCCACCATTATCCACCTCTCCCCTCCCCTGTGGTCACCATCAGTCTGTTCCATGTTTCCATGCCTCTGGTTACATTTTGCTCATTACTTTATTTCATTCATTAGATTCCTCTCATAGGTGAGATCATATGGTATTCATCTTTTACTGACTGGCTTATTTCACTTAGAAAATATTTTCCAGTTCCATCCATGGTGTCACAAAAGATAGGACTTCCTTCTTTTGTTTTGCTGCATAATATTCCATTATGAAAATGTACCAGTTTTTTGATCCACTCATTTACTGATGGGCACATAGGCTGTTTCCAGCACTTGGCTATTGTAAATTGTGCTGCTATGCACATACAGTTCATACATTCTTTTGAATTGGTGGTTCAGGATTCTTAGGGTATATTCCCAGCAGTGGAATTGCTGGGTCATAAGGCAGTTCCATTTTTAGTTTTCTGAGGAAATTCCATACTGTTTTCCACAGTGGCTGCACCAGTCTGCATTCCCACCAACAGTGCACTAGGGTTCCCTTTTCTCCACATCCTCCCCAGCACTTTCTGTTTATTGATTTACTAATGATGGCCATTTTGACCAGTGTGAAGTGTTATCTCATTGTGGCTTTAATTTGCATCTCTCTAATGGCTAGCGATGTTGAGCAATGTTTCATATGTCTGTGAGCCATTCGTATGTCCTCCTTGGAGAAGTGTCTCTTCAGGTCCTTTGCCCATTTTTTAACTGGATTGTTTGTCTTCCTGGTATTGAGTCATATGAGTTCTTCAATATTTTGGAGATCAAACCCTTTCCCAATATTTCATTAGCTAATATACAGTCAGTTCCCTTTTTATTTTGATGATGGTGTCTTTAGCTGTGCAGAAGCATTTAATATGATGTAGTCACATTTATCTTCTTTTTTTATTGCCTGTACCACAGTCCAGTTCTTCCAACATCATTATTGAAAATGTTATTTGTACTCTATTGTATGTTCATGCCCCCTTTGTCAAATATTAATTGATCATAGAGACGTAGGTTTATTTCTGGGCTCTGTGTACTGTTCCATTGATCTATATGTCTCTCCTTATGTCAGTACCAGACTGTTTTGATTACAGTGGCCTTGTAGTATAGTTTGATATCAGGTATTATGATCCCTGATACTTTGTTCTTCTTTCTTAAGATTGCTGAGGCTATTTGGGTCTTTTTTGTTCCATACAAATTTTTGAAATATTTGTTCTAGATCTGTGAAATATGTCATCGGTATTTTAAGATGAATTGCACTGAATCTATAGATTTCTTTTGGTAGTAAGAACATTTTAATGATGTTAATTATTCCTATCCATGAACACAGTATATGCTTCCATTTATTTGTATCTTCCTAATTTCTTCTTTCAGTGTTCTAATTTATTTGTGTCTTCCTAATTTCTTCTTTCAGTGTTCTTCTAATTTATTTGTATCTCCCTAATTTCTTCTTTCAGTGCTATAGTTTTCTGGGTACAAGTCTTTAACCTCCTTGGTTAAATTTATCCCAAGATACTTTATTTTTCCTGTTGCTATGGTAAGTGGGATTTTTTCCCTAGTTTCTAATTCTGATATTTCATTGTTGGTGTAAAAAATGCCCTCAATTTTTTAATATTGACTCTGTATCCCACTATTTTGCTTAAGTCACTTATTAGGTCAAGTAGTTTTTTGGTGGAAACTATAGAGTATTCTATGTACAGTATCATGTCATCTGTGAATAATGACAGTTTTCCTTCCTCTTTTCCCATTTGGATTTCTTTTACTTGTCTGATTGCTGTGGCTAGAACTTCCAGGACTATATCAAATAAGGGTGGTGAAAGAGAACACCCATGTCTTGTTTTTGATCTTAGTGGGAAAGCTTTTAGTTTTTTCCCATTGAGTATGTATGATGCTGGCAGTAGGTTTCTTATAAATGGCCTTTATTATATTCAGGTATGCTCTCTCTATTTCCACCAAACACTGCTGAGTGTTTTTATCATAAAATGGGTACTGGATTTTATCAAGTGCTTTTTCAGCATCTATTGATATGATTATGTGATATTTATCCTTCATTTTGTTTATCTGCCATACTACATTTTTGATTTGCAAATACTGTGCCATCCTTGCATCTCTGGAATGAATCCCACTTGACCACAGCGTATGATCTTTTTAGTGTACTGCTGGATCTGGATTGTCAATATTTTGTTGAGGATTTTAGCATCTATGTTCATCAATAATGTAGGAATGTAGTTTTCTTTTTTTACAGTGTCTTTACTTGGTTTTGGTATCAGGATAATACTGGCCTCCCAAAAAAAGTTTTGGAGTTGTTTCTCTTCTTGAATTTTTTGGAATAATTTGAAAAGGATAGGAGTTAATTCTTCTTGAAATGTTTGGTAAAATTTGCCTGTGAAACCATCCAGTCCAGGGCTTTTGTGTGCCAGGAGTTTTTTGATTACTGCTTTAATTTCACTAGTTATTATCAATCTATTTAGTCTCTCTGCTTTTCTTGATTCTGTTTTGGAAGATTGAATGTTTCTAAATATTTGTCCATTTTTCCTATTTGTCCAATTTCTTGGCATATAGTTCTTCATAGTAATTTTTTTACGATGTTTTGTATTTCTGTGGTATCAGGAGTAACTTCTCTTTCATTTCTGATTTTATTTATTTGTGTTCTCTCTATGTTTTCCTTGATGAGTCTGGTTAAAGGCTTGTCAATTTTCTTTATCTTTTCAAAAAATGAAGTTCTGGATTCATTGACTCTTTGAATTGTTTTTTAATCTCTATGTTATTTAATTGTGCTCTGATCTTGATTATTCCCTTCCTTCTACACCCTCTGGGATTTTTGTTGTTGCTCCTCTAGTTTTTGTATATGTAGGGATTGGTTGTTTATTTGAGATTTTTCTATCTTCTTTAGGTAGGCCTATATTGCTATAAACTTCCCTCTCATAACTGCTTTTTCTGTGTCCCATAGGTTTGGGGCTATTATGTGTTAATTTTCATTTGTTCCCAGATACTTTTTGATTTCTTTCTTGAGTTTGTTGTTAACCCATTCATTATTTAATAACATGTTATTCAGTCTACATGTATTTGAATGTTTTCAAGTTTTTTCCTTGAGGTTGGTACTAGTTTTAAGCCATTGTGTTCCAACAAGGTCCTTGATATAATTTCAATTTTCTTGAAAATTGTTGAGGCTTGTTTTGTGTCCTATCATGTGGTCTATCCCTGAAAATGTTCCATGTACATTTGAAAAGAATGTATAATTGCTTCTTTGTAGTGAGAGGTTCTATATATATCAGTTAATCCCATTTGATCTACAGTGTTGTTTAATGCCACAATATCCTTGTTAATTTTTTTTTTGAAAGATCTATCCATTGTTGACAGTGGGGTCTTAAAATCCCCATGATGACTATGTTGCTGTTGATAACTTTCTTGAAGTCCTCCAAGCTTTTCCTCATGTGTTTAGGTGTTCCTATGTTGGGTGTATATATGTTTACAAGGGTTATATCCTCTTGTTGGACTATTTCATTAAGTATTATATAGTGACCTCCTTTGTCTCTTGTTATTGCCTTCATTGTGAAGTCTATTTTGTCTGATATAAGTGTTTCTAGACCGCCAATTTTTTTATTTCTGTTTGCTTGGAATATTTTTTCCATCCCTTAACTTTCAACCTGTGTACATCTTTTGTTATGCTGTGAGTCTCTTGTGGATAGCAGATATGTAGATTCTGTTCTCTTATCCACTCAGCTACCCTATAACTTTTGATTGGAACATTTAATACATTTACATTTAAGGTTATTATTGATAAGCACTTATTCATTGTCATTTTTCCCTTTGTACCTGTATTTCTCTCTCACTCTCTTTTTCTTCATCTTCTTAAAGTGGTCCCTTTAAAATCTCTTGCAATCCTGGTTTGGTGCAGATGTACTGTTTTACACATTATTATTTTTTTTTTTGTCTGGGAAACTCTATTTCACTTTCCATTTTAAATGAGAGCCTAGCTTGGTAGAGTACTCTTGATTACAGGCCTCTACTTTCATTACTTGGAATATTTCATGCCCTTCCCCTCTAGCTTGTAGTGTTTCTGTTGAGAAATCAGCCAATAGCCTTATCAGAGCTCCCCTGTTGTTACTACCTGTTTCTCCCTTGTTGCTTTTAAGATTCTTTCTTTGTCCTTAAATTTTGCCATTTTTAATATGATGCGTCTTGGAGTGGGCTTCTTCGGGTTCATTTTGATTGGGACCCTCTGTCCTTCCTCAACACACATGATTTTTTCCCTCACCAAGTTTGGGAAGTTTTCTGTCATTACTTTTTCAAACAGGTTTTCTATCCCTTCTTCCATTTCTTCTACTTCTGGTATCCCTATGACATGATTATTATTATATTTTAGGTTGTCCTGAAGCTTCCTTAAACTGTCATTGTGTGTATGTGTGCATGTGTGTGTGTGTGTGTGTGTTTTTGTTTCGTTGCTCTGTCTGGGTGTTTTTTTCTACCTTGTCCTCTAATTGACTGATTTGATCCTCTTCTTTTTTCTAGCCTGCTTTTAATTCCTTCTGTGTATTCTTCATTTCCTCCTGGCTCTTATTCATAGTTTCTATGTCCTTTTTCATGCTGATGTACTTCCCAGTAAGTTCCTTGTAGCTCCATACAGTTATTTGTAGTTCTCACTGAGCTCCTTCAGCATCTTTAAAACCATTACTTTGAACTCTATGTATGATAGATTGTTTGCCTCATTTTCCTTAAGCATTCTTTCTGGGAATTCCTCCTTTCCTTTTGATTGGGGGTTGTTTCTTTGTCATTCCATTTTAGATGACTCTTTTTGTTTGTTTCTGCATATCAGATTGATCTGGTGTGACTCCCTGTCTTCATGGTATGGCCTTCTCTGGTAGGAGAACTTTGGGACTCAATGATGCTGTCTTCTTTATCTCCTGGGCTGGGTGGTGTTGGGATGTCCTGTTATGCTGTTTGTGTTGGCTCTCTTGTTGTAATCAGGTTTGGGTTCTTGCTGGGTTGCCTTTGGTAGGTTCTTCCCTCTGGCTGGCTGACTGACAGTCACACCACCCACCACATCTTGTATGATGTTGTACCAGTGCTGCCAGAACAAAAGAAAACAACCCGGGAAACTAAACAGACACCTGCAAAAGTATCTCTCAACTCACAACCACACTCTCAACAACAAATTAGCAAATATTAATAAAGATATAAAGAGATTAGGACTATTATAAGAAAGGAGAGCAGATATGAGATGACCTACTGAAAGAAAAATGATTTTGAGAGGGTAGAGGGAGGAGAAATAATATGAATAGGGAATAGAAACAAGGCAAAGAAAGAAAGAAAAGAAAATTTACATCACAAATAAAAAAGGGAGGAGAGAAGGCAAAATGGAGTAAGAAAAGAGAAGACTATATTTTGAGGTTAAAATAAAAAAGAATAGTGAAAAAGCAAGGAACAAAATTGAAGAAAAACATCACCACAGCAATATCAATGACAAATGAGCAAATATTAATAAAAGTAGAAAGGGACAAAGAAGGAAAAATGAAAGAAAAATGATTAGAGATGTCTAAAGGAAGGAAAAATGATTTTGAGAGGGTTGAGGGAGAAGAAATAATGAGTGAGGAATGGAAACCAGGCTAAGAGAAGGAAAAATGAAATGTAAAACAAAAAAGAAAGGGCAGGAGGAAGGAAAAGTGGAGTGGGAGAGAGGAACAGTAAAATTTGAGATTTGAAATACAAAAATAATGAACACCTCAGAATAAAATTGAAGAAATGCCACAACAACTACCATATCAACAACCAATAAACAAAAAATAATAAAGGTGGAGAGAGAATAAGGATATTGTAAAAAAGGGAAAAAGAATGTGAGATGACTAATGGCAATAAGATGGTTTTGAGATGCTGGAGGGAGGAGAAATAGTAAGAGTATGGAATAGAAACAAGTCATAGAAAGGGAAAAAATAAAATTTAAAGCAAGAGTAAGAAGAGGAAGAAGGCAAGATGGAGTAAGAGAAGGGAAAAGTAAAATATGAATTTTGAAATAAACTAAAATAATAAAATAGTGAAATAATAGGGCCAGACTTGAAATGTTTAAAAGCTATGCAAAGGAAAAAAAATAACACAAATAACAACGAAGACCACAGTGGCATCCATCTCAGCAGAGTCTAGTGTTTACCACCGTCTTCTCTTCCTGGGTCCGCCCCTGGTAATGTCAGGTGGTGTCGCAGTCTGGCCCTAGGCAGCCTTTTCAAGACTACAAGTGATCCACAGTCTGTGGCAGCCCCTTCAGGCCTGGCTGGTCCCCACTGTTCCGCCCTGCCAGATTTCCAGCAGCACAAGGCCCAGGAGTGTTTCATCTGATGTCTGAGAGTGCTGCCAGTACCACATCTACCAGCCTCCAGAAGGGCCTCTGGTTTGATAGGGAGGAAGGAATCCCTGGGTCACTCCTGGGGGCACTATTTAGCCTTCAGGGAAGATGGTGAGAGTGTTTCCCCACGCACCACAGGTCTTGGTCTGTCCCAGATTATTTCCAAAAATGTATAGTTTCTGCTGAATTAGCGCTCCATTTCCTATGAGCAGCCAATCTGTGTAAAAGGGTCACCTCTTTGGTGACCCCCTAAAAGGGTCATCAGCTTGGTGCTGATAGTGAAAGCTAAGTCTGGGCAGGGCTCTGAGCATCCCTTTTTGCACCTGTCTCTAATCTCTCTGGTCTGCTGGTTTCAGTGAATCAAGGCCCGAGGAACCAATGTAGCTTCGTAGTGTCTGACAAAAGCTCAGAAAGGACCCTTTCAGAGCTCCTCTTTCTTTCCCTGGTGGATATGTACCAAATAGCGGGCTCCTGAGCCTGGCCTCCCTGATATGCAGAGCCTGCAATCCCATAGATGGAATTCGGGCATGCTTGCCTGTGAGGTGACCTGAAAGGCTGCAACAAATCCCAGCTCCTGGTGGTCCAGTCCCCAGCCTGCTTCTCTTGCAGGAGACTCAGAGCTGAACTCTCTGCTCTTCATAGCTCCGTGCTCTCCAGCTGTGCTGGGTTGGGCCCACAGTCCCTTCAGTGTGCCACTTTCTGTTCTTCCTGTGCAGTTGGACTCTGCGGGATGGAACTGTGCTTCCACTCTGGTTTCTTTGTTGGGAGAGCCACTGCGTGTGCATGCAAGCACAAGGTCCCTGCCAAGTCTCGCCTCAGTTCCTCTCTTAAAAGAGGCTCTATGTGGCCCCCGCACTGCAACACTGAGCCCTGGGCTGGTTCTCTACACACTGCACCTTCCCAAAGAGCAAAAAGTCTTTCTCGCTCAGGACTATCCACAGCCTGCCAGTGCCTCCAACAGATCTAGGAGACAGAGTTTCTCTCTGGAAGTCTCCCAGTTGGCGCTGCAGCCGTGGACGTGCTGCTCATTGTGTGTATGTGTAGCCTAAGTCTCCCAAACTCTGTCTAGCCTCCCAAGTCTCTCCTAATAAGGCTTGGTGGTTTCCCTCTGTGGGGCCAGGGCCCCTGCTCCAGGAGAGGAGGGAGCCACTATGCTGCATTTTCTGTCTGTTCTCAGCTCCGCTGCAGGCGCCTCACACAAGGCATTTTCCCCTCAGCTCATAAAGTCTCTTGCCAGATGGTGCAAAACATCCTCTGTACTCCTTGGCTTCAAAAATTCCTATCAGCTGAGATTCTGTTGATTGTTTAGGTCACTTGTCAGAATATCAGCCAAAAATCCGTGCTGAGGGCACAAGCAAGTGGGCTCAGCTTCCACCTACTCAGCTGCCATCTTTCAAAACGAATCCATAAGTAGATATTTTCAAATGAGAAGAAAAGTAAGTGTTGGTGGAATAAAGTTCTTAGCTGGGAAGTAAGTGGATATGAGTGAGGAAGTTTTTTTAAAAAATCCTCATGCAAGGATATGCTTTTATTGATTTTGTTTTGAGAGAGAAAGGAAGGGATGAACAATTAAAAATTATTAAAAAACAAAGAAAGGAAGGGAGAGAAAGAGAGAGACAGAGAGAAACATTGGTGTGAGAAACATTGGTTGGCTGCCCCCCATGTGCACCCCAACTGGGGATCAAACCCAGTTATATAGCCTGACAAGGAATCAAACCCCCAACGTTTTTGGTGTAAGGAATGATGCTCCAACCTGCTGAGCCACTTGACAGGGAATGAGTGGGGAACTTTAATTAGCTGTGCATGTTATGATCCCAGAGTCTTTGGTACAAGTGATTACACAGGGCCGTTCGGGCTCTGTGATATGGGCTTTTAATAAATTATTAGTGAATAAATGACTGAAAGAACAAAGTGGTAAACTTTATAGGAGCCAAGAGAAGTTAGAATGCAAACTTTTGAAGTGGACAGAGTACACATCAATGACACATGGTACATAGAAAGACAAAGTGACTGCAGAATGGAGCAGATGGGCAGAGACCGAGTTCAATTCCATGGATGGTGGATGGGAAGGAGTGTGGCTACTGGTGAGGAGACAGGATGGAGAAGAGAAAGAAGTTGGGATAATTAGTCCCCTCAATCACTAATTGGATATGAAAGTTGGGAACAGCAGGGTGAAATAATCCTAAAAGAGTGCTGGTAACATTGATAGAAATATCGGTGGCATAGATGCTGCCAGAAACGTGTCCGCTTCTCTTTAATTCCATAACACGGAGCATGTGGAGTTGCCTCAACTGTCCAGGGCAGGGACCTGGCCTGCTTCTCTTAAGCCCTGTGGTGAGATCAACTGGAGTTAGAGTCCAGAATGGCCAGTCCAGCAGAGGAGTGAGGAGCTGGTCAAGACCTCCCAGCTACAGATCCGTGGAGACAGAGAAGTGAAGAAGGAACAGGCTCAGAACCCGGTTTCTGGAATTGAGCCCCCACTTTCTGGCCCAGCTTTAATTAACAGGTCCTGAAATTGGCTGTCCCGGCCCAGCTGCCACAGACCTGGATCCTGATTTGCTGTGAATAATACTCGCAGGACAGTGCCCCTGTCGAGACTTTGGGACCTTTCTTCCGATTCCCCTGTGCTGATGTCCAACCTGGAAGCCCTGTGTTTACCGGTCTCGGATGTCCTGTGGCTACAGACTCCCTCATAATAGGGACCTGGGGAGTCGTCTCCCCCAGGAACGCTCGAACACCACTCACTAGTCTCGGGCCCCGCAGTACCTCCGCTGCCCTAGCTGCAAGTCCCAAGTCTCCCACGGTGAATTTCTTCTCACTGCCACAAGCCAGTGCTTTGCCCCCAGGCTTGTTCCACCCTCACAGGAAAACCTACAGTTCGGTCACCAAGCAGCAGGTTCCTATTCCTGTTAGGATGAGACAGCAATGAGGAGCGGCAGGAAGAAGCCCTGGACGTAGGCTCTGAGGCAGGCAAAGATAAGAAATAGGAGTAAGAAGACAACAAAATACTTAGCTGAACATGGCAGCAGCACCTTCTTTGCTTGACTTCAGTTGTAGCTCTAACTCCAAGTGCCCAACCTGCCTGCTTCCCCAGCCAGGCTGAAATCAGCCTTCTTGAAACATGGTTACATTTACAATCCAAACCAACTTCTGAGGGTAATGAGTTTCACATGTTAACTCACCAACAGTGTAAAGAAGGAGCTAATTTACTCCTGATTGATACTCACAGGGCAGTTAGCACCAGGTGGGAGCAGTCTTCTGGGCTGCAGCATCTCCCGCCTGCAGACTCTTGTGCTATCACGGGAAGACAGAGTGGCCAGGAGGCAGGAGGGAAGCAGGGAGACAGACCAGTCTGTCCTTTATTCAGATTTGACTCTTTGCCTTCTGGTGGGGCCTGAGTTTCAAACCTCTTCCTCCTCATGTCATATAGTAATGTACTTACGTGCCCACCCTGCCTTGACCTAGAAAGAACTTACATGGCTCACCAGGACACAGGAAACACAGGATGGCAGCAACTTAAGAAGAGGTGGAAACGAGGGTGGAGCCATGTTGTGTGTATCGTTAGGGCCATGTGCCCCACACGGCTTTGCAGGCGGGGCACTGTATAGCGTCGTCACTCACTTCTATGTGTATAATCATTACAGATCTGTGTACTGATTTTAATTACAATGCATTAAATTATATTATTTATTGACTGATTTTCCAGGCAATGTCCTGAGGAAAGCAGGCTGTGAGCTGGTGGCAGGGCTGCATGTGCTCTGCATCCAGCCTACCCCTTCGGGACCGTCTCTGGCTGTCATACGAGGTCCTGCAGCTCTGAGCTTCCTCTGGGCCTAGCTTCTCCCCATGTGCCCCTTTACACCTACTCCTTTCCTCTTTTCCAAGACACTGACGTTTCTAAATAACGGTTACAAAATGTTTGTTAACATTTTTGAGCGTCCTTCATGCCTAGGCACTGTGCTAAGCAACTTCACCTGTATTTCCTCATGTAGTATCAGTTGAACACAATGAACTTCCCACTGTACATTTCAGAAGCACCCAGGACCACACAGCTTGTAGGTGCCACCAGAAACCCGGGCCTGTGAACATCAAAGTTGGTACTTGTACTCCCAGGCAACCGTCTGTCCAGTCGGCATCCACGCTTTTACTTGCAAATCCCAGCCTCTTTTCACAGTGCAGCAGCGGAGCTGGCAAACAAAGGAATCAGCCCAGAGCCCACCGTCAAGGAAATGCTCCGCTACATTTTGGTTTTTGCTTTCTCCCCCAAGCCTCTTCAGCCCAAAGTTTCTCAAGGAAAAGAAAATTTAAGAAAATGTAGAGCTGTAAAATAAATAGAACCTTAGGCTCTCCTCTTCTGGGATACTATCAATAGGCTACTCACCAGACATTTGAAACAAATGCTGCTCCTTTTCTAAACTGTTGTGTTAGAGGAAAAGCAAACTGTTCCCCTTGAAAAGGCAGGTCCTGCTGGTGAGGGACTGGTCTTCCACATCTCTGGTCCTGGGACACGGCCCGTGTCACTGGGTTCCCAACAATTCCAGAACATCAGTGGTTTTGAATTTATAGCTTTAGGTTGTCTGATTTGGAAGCTGATAGTAAAATGATTCTTAGAAAGCATTTTAAATGCAATATTTTTCTTCTCCTTATAAAAGCCATATATGGTCACTAAGTTTAAACAAACTGCAGAAAAAAATACTTGAGTATTTTCTTTAAATGTGGCCTCTCAATCAGAAAAAAAACATTAATTTCTATTATTGCACACTTACTTGTGCTTTATTCTCTTAACATTATTTAAATCATGTTCTATGCACTATTTTGAAGCTCATTATTTTTACTCTTATATTGCCAGTCTTCCTAGAGGTGGATCTATTTTATTAAACATTTCAAAAATTCACCTTGCAGTTTGGCTTCAAGGATCCTCATTATAGCTTGCTTTCCATCTCATTAATTCCTACTCTTTATTTCCTTCCTCCATTTTTTTTTATTTTTTCTCAGTTCTTCCTGCAGCAGACTTTGCTGGATTCTGCCCAATATTCATTCCTCCTTATTTCATTTATTTGAGGCAGCAAAGTGCACAACGAAAAACCTTCATTTTCCCAGACTCATCAGAAGTGAGGGTCACACAGCACGGTTCCAAGATCAGTGTGAGTGAAAGTCTCCTCCTGGAATGCAGAAGGGACACTACATGTGGCCCCGGTGAGGAAGGAATAAGAGAGCAAGGTGCTTCCCACACAAGGTGAAGGAGCAGAAAGACAGAAGAAGGAGCTGGGTCCTGGAGGTATCATCCGAGTTGCTGTAGGAGTCCTGGCTGCTGGCCTTTGGGTCTCTGTGAGAACCTTTTCTCCAGGTTTCTGTTGATTTGCACCAAAGGCAAACACTTGTATACCTTCAGACAATAATGATATGTCTTGTAGTGTTCAACATAGACAAGGTCATCCTAATTCCTGTGGTCTGCTTTTGTTCTCTGACTCTGCTTTCCCACCCTGTACGTGGGGCTCCGAATCTTTGCCAAGACTGGACACCTCTCTGTCTCAATTTTAGTCACTCCTCTGGGGACTTGTCACCCCGGGATGCTGCTTCAGCGCAGTAAGTTAGGCTGTGGTCCTCTCTGACCCAAGGCTTGTGAGAGTGATATTTCCTTCTTTCTCTGTCTTCTTTCCCACCATCCTCAGGGGCTCCTGGTGTAATGTCTTTGAAGAACATTGGCTCTTATGTAGGACAGTAGGAATCCTTGATGTAAGACAGTTCTGCCTTCTCCGTGCAAAACCCCTGATGCAGAGGTGCACTAACATTTTAACTTCTGGTTCGGAATAGGGCAGGAATTACAGAGGGGAGGGTTTATTGTTGTTTTTTCTTTGTTTTGTTTTTTAAATAATCCCTGAAGAGTTAATGTTAGAAAGTTAACGAAAGTTATCCTTATCATGTAGTAAAGAAACAGTTTCCTTAACAGTATATTTTCCAGAAACAATTTCCTGAAAGCCTTTAATTCAATGAATAACAACTTCATTCAGTAAGTGTTTGTTTAAAACCTGCTATGTGCAAGTCACAGGTTGTGTGAAATGCACAGATCTGTGGTATCGAGGCCCTGTTCTCCCACGTGCTTGGTCTACGTGGGAGGCCCTGGCCCACCATGAACGACCCCGACAGAAAATGGTGAAGGAAGGGTGTGCCCTGGGCTGGAGGAGGAATTGCCCGCTCTGATTAAGGAGAAAGAGAGGTACTTCATTTTTAGTGGACAAAATCCAATGAGAAAAAGAACTCAATCCAGGGATTTCCCTTTTAATTAAACTTTGGAAAACCAAAAGGAAAATAAAGAGATAATCTCAACAAGGGATTTGCAAAGACTAGAGGCCAAGAAATGGGGCCACCCCACCTTGAGCGCTTGGCCTCCGTCTCATTCACTCTGTGTCTCTTGGCCTTTGCTCCTTCTCCCCACACACTCTCTGGGACCTCTCCCTAGCCTTCCAATGGTCGGTTTTCTAATCTTTCTCTCAGTCTCCTCAACTACAAAGTGAGGATAACCACAGAACTTGCCTTCCTGGAGCTGTTATGAGGATTCACATAAACTAAATTAAACAGTAATATAATCAGTGACTCTCACACAGCATATAGGAAGTGCTTGATGAGAGTTAAGCATGATTTATATATTTTCATGGCATCATACTCAGATATTTATTTAGCACCTACCTGTGTCACTATATGTGAGTGCTACAGTGATGAATGGGACATGATCACTGCCCGCAGTCACAGTTTGTCAGAGGAAGAAAGCCTGGGGAACAGTCCAGTGAAATGCAACAGGGTGAGCACTATGATAAGGGTAAGTACAGCGCGTGCTAGGTGAACCCCTCACCTCATGCTGGAGCCATGGAGGGCCAATGGCATCTTCAGCATCTTCACTGGCTCTGCCAAGACAGTGCTGAGAATGGCTTCAACCCTAGATTTTGTTGTCATCAATAATCCACAAAATATGTCATCCTCCTTGTTGGAAACTGTGAGGTTTGATGGTCTCCATGTGATATTGGTTGTGGCCTTCACCTCCATGGTCAGTACTAGTGGTACCTTTGCTGTTGATGCGACTCTTCATGCCCTAGCGGTGATCTCTGATATCCTAGACACGAATCCTCAGGGGTGATGATGTTGACCATCCAAATGTAGTTCTGCTTTCTGTGCTAACTGTGAAGTAGGCCGCTAGTGTCTCCAGGGTGATAGCTTTGGCAGATGTGCCAGATGTTTGGAGAGCTGTGATATTATGACTGGTCTGTTCAGAAGAACAGAGTGTGTGTATGTAACTACTGGCTCTTGGCTAGGTCCCAGAGAGCTTTTGAGTTTGTAGGTTACACTGTTGTCATTTTTCTGTTTCAGTTCTTCACAGAATTTTACAGCTTGACACTTATAGCCTGACACTTCAATATTAGAGAGTGGGAACTGAAATTACATTAGTTGAAGAGAAAAAGTTTGAACTGAAAATGCATGAATTATAGATGCTGATAGCTACTCAGATGTTGTATCTATTACAGCCATTGAAACACCACATTTTTCACTTTGTTCCTCTTTTCTGTGATCTCCTTAGGGTCAATGGCAGCTATCAAAGTTCCTTTGGATGGTTGACTGTAATTGTTAGAGGAGGAGGGACTGTGGCTCTTTCCACCCAGAACACACTCTCATTGTCTTTAGACTTTTTTCATTTTTTTTTTGTCTCAGCCTATGTGTTGGCAGAGATGCCCTCTTGGCTACATCACTCTGTGTCTTATGAGGAAGGGAGTATTTTGTAAGCGGTTCTTTGATATCCTGAGGCTTGGCACTGGGGAATACACTTGGTTGAAGATAGTCCAAAAGAACGCAGTGGCTTGGATTTCCCGAAGATCAACCTCAGGAAAGGTTACCTGATCCTGCATGGCTTCCCCAAACATGTTCCCTCTGCTCTTCTCTGCCTTCATGGAAACTTCATAGTACTGAGATTTTGCTGACTTTCAGGGAAGAAATAAATCTGGCTTTTGAATAAGAACCAGGAGGGAGAGACACAAGCACAGTGACTAGACACATCTTGCAGGGATGCTCGGAGGAAAGCTGTGGCTTCAGGAGGTCCCGTTGGCTGAGGCCCCTGGAGGTTGTGCCCAACTTTCTATGGCTTGAATGGGACTTGAGTATGTGTCAGCTACTCAGGTGAAGGTCCCAGACTGGGTCTGCTTCCATCATGCTCTGCAGGTTTGGCTTTGGGGTCCACACTAGTTGAGGTGTGGCTTTGTGGGTAAAGAAGGAGCCCCGGTATCTGTGACACATACACCACAGGTGCTTGAGACCAACACAGGTGTGTCGGCTGAGCTGCTGTCCATCTGGGGAGGTGGCTCACTGAAGAGGTGGTGGAAACAGACTCTTCTGACAAAAACAATTCGTAGGTCACCCATCTCCAGTTACAGCCTACTGACACGGCAGCAAAGGCTCCAAGAGGAGCCTAGACATGTCCAGAGAAAAATCTGGCCTTCTCATTATGAGACCCAAACCAGTAACATACACCATGTAGGGACTGCAGAGGATTAGCCCACCTCTTAGCCTGGTTTCTCTCTGAAAGAGTCAAACCTTGCCAGATGAGCAAACTGTCCTATTCGGAGAAGTAGGTTCCTAGAGACTGTCAGTCTCATACCCTCCCTTTTTCTCTCCTGAAAACTTCAAGTCCCCTTTCCCTGCCCCTCCAGCTCAAGAGCCAGCATCTGTGAGCTTTGAAATAAACCCCTAGGGTGGCACATGGCAGTCAGCAGTACATACTTCAGGACCATCTGGAATTTGTTTGAATATGTGCCACTGTGCCTGGCATATGATAGGTACTTAATCAGTTGCCCTATTACCTTTATAGCCAAGTTTGACTGATTTCCAGAAAGTTGAGGGAAAATAAGAGACAGAATACTTTTTGAAGTATTTGTTACAATTTTTCTCAAAGAAGCTGATGATGATCAAGAGCATTAGAAGATTTCCATTTGCTGCCTTTTCTAAGATGAGCCAACTCTGACCCAGGATGACTGACATTTTTATGAGATGGGAATCTCCATGGGGACAAATAATTTTCTGTTATTGCTCACAGCACGGAGAAATGGTTCTTTTCACAAAGATCTAGCATTCTTCCCAGGATCATGCAATTTCTGACCTTTTTCCTCCTGGAGTAAATTTATATTCTAGGATATAAGAGAAGCAAATTCTCAACTCATACATATTTAACAGTGATTATAAAGGAGATATAGGCACAGTATGGCACTGGGAGAATGTCTTAGTCCATTCACAATGCTGTAACAAAATACCACAGACCTTACAAACAATAGAACTTTATTTGACACAGTTCTGAAGTCCAGAAAGTCCAAATTAAGGAGTCAGCAGATTCAATACCTGGTGAGGCCCTGTTTCCTGGTTCAGAGACAGCTGTCTTCTCCCTGTGTCTTCACATGATGGAAGGGCTGAGGGAGCTGTGTGGGGAGTTTTTTTTATAAGAACTCTCGTCCCATTCATGAGTTTCCATTGCCATGACCTGGTCACCCCCAAAGGCCCCACCTGCTAACCCCATCACACTAGGGGTTAGGTCTTAACATATATATTTTGGGGGGTCACAAGCATTCAGTTTATAGCCAAATATAAGGGTGATCAGGAAAAGAAGTACAGAAGTGAATTTCAGCGTCTACAGTTCCTGGTTAATTAACAGACAGAATGGAAAATCCACAGCTTTTGTTAATTCCAATGCTATTTGGCTACATTGCTTTTACCCCATGGATTATGTAAGATTTCTAACAGCTTTAGGGAAATGCTTTCTCAATGCAAAATGATTCCAAAGTGAGTGCTCATCAGGGTCGACTCTCCTGGGCTGCTTGTTGAAATGCAGATTCCAGGACTCTGACCCAGCTCTACTTAATCAAAATCAGAAGCATTCGCCCAAAAGACTCTGTATTTTAAATAAGCTCTCCATGTGGCTCTTATTCCCCATCATAGTTTGAGAATCTATGCCAAAACCCCAAATCAGGAGCATGCCCAGAGAGTCTTGAACTTTCTTGCCCTTAAACAAAACAAAACAAAAAAATTAAGTCAACAGAAAAAAAGAGCCTGGTTGCTTTGGTATGGTCTTTAAATCTCCTTGAGAACTCTGTGTACATGAGCTGTAATCAGACCCATAAGGAGAAAGCTGTGATAGGGTTGGTTTACACTCAACCCGCAGAGCCAGTTGAATGAGATCAATAATCTTTGCCAAAACCGAATTGTGCGGACCTGCCATGAATAAATTTAGTATTTTAAAGCCCCCATAGTACAGCCAGGATCTCCAGCCAATTCAGGGAGCCCTTCCAATGTCAGCATCAATTGATTTGAAGTAGTGAAGAGACTGTTAGGTTATACTGTAACTCAGTTAATGAAGAGAATGAAGAAAAATGAATCCTATGAACATAGTAGAAAAAAGATATAAAATTTTAGCTGATTTGACACAAAAGACCAACCTCACCAAAAAATTGTTACTATTCCACTATAAAAATAAAGTCAACAAATGGATTAGTGAATACCGCCAAATTTAATGGTATTGAAGATGACTCATTGCACATACAAAAAAAATCCTCGATATGAGTGCCCTGAAATATTAGTACTTGTATATGAATGAAATTTAAGAGAGGTTTTCCATATTTCACAATAGCCCTAAAAATTATACCATATCAATAACAAGTTGTATGGGTGAAAGGACCTTTTCTAAACTATCAAAGATGTTTAAAAATTGTGACCAATCAGGCTAAAAACTGCATTATCCTTCTATTCCCTTTATAAAAAATAATGACAAAACCATTGCCATATAAAGAAATGTGACACGATTTTATATGTCAAGCACTATTCTGGATGTTTTTGTGACAGTGTTTTTTTCCCTTTTTTGGATGAGATTAACATTCAAATCAGTGGACTTTGAGCAAAGCTGATCACCCTCCAGAGTGTGGGTTTGGCCAATCAGCTGAAGGCCTAAGTGCCAGAAGCCTTCCGCGAGCAGACTGCCTGTGGGCCCCGACTGCAGCCCTTCTCCGAGCCTTCGGCCTGCCGGCCCATCCTGTGTATTTTGGACCTACGAAGGCTCCACAGTAGCATGAGCCAATTTTTTTAAATAAATCAACTGATAGATGACACGGATGATAGATAGATAGACAGACAGATGGACAGATAGAACAATGCCTTGGGAAAGGAGGCAAGGATGAGCTGGCAGTGTGGTACATGTGTGAGATGTGATACCTCCAATGCACTTCATTCGCAAAGTACGTAAAACTTTAAGGCAAAATTCTTAAGCAAAATGAATTTGTTAAAATGAGAATAAGATATTCAGAGATCTACTTCCCAATAACATTGACTTTGATTGTTGAATTCTGAGCTAGGTCAATGTTATCAGAGAAGATCTGGGAGAACGATGCTAGTCATTACGGTAAAATTCATTTTACACTTAGTGTTTTAGCAACCTATTTGTTTTAAAGAGATGAAGAGTTTAATTCAAAGAATTCCTCTACTAATAAGATTATTTAAGAGTAAAGTTAAAGTAAAGTAAATGGATAAATAATTCTCACTTTAAAAAATATATACTTAGCAAAACCACCAAAATACAAATCTGTTAAAAATAGACCTTGTCTTTGATGTTTATTTCACATTATCTAAGTACATCCAGTTATGCAAATTTACATTTTTATTTCACATCTTTGTATTCCTGATATACATATAACAGGACAAAGAATACCTTTGCAATATTCAGCCTCAAAACCCTGCTTGGGGAAAACAAGATTCTCAGCGGCCTTATTCTTTCTGCTCATGTACATATACAATTCTAAATAATTGGAGTGAAAAATAAAATTGCTAAAAAGACAAAGTGACTAAATCTTTATGCCACCTGAGGTTACTTGGACTTAATTTTTTTTAAATGGTCCTCTAATTACTGAACTATTATTCAATAGGTAACATTTCTTCAGGAGCTCCTTAAACTATTTCAGGAGGCTTAGTTGGTTGTTTCTGGGGCTCAGATAAACTGCATTCAGTTGACAATAGCTACACAACAATGGTGCTTAAGTGTTGACATTAGCATCCTATGTATTCACCTGAGACATTTTTTAAAGTGGTAGTCAGTATCATCTCTCTCTTGTGAAAATATCTTGCCGGGCTAGAAAATGAGCAATTATTTCTTCAATTGGGCAAAGAAAAGGCACAGACCAGTGCAACACAGTCCTAATTTTAAACAAAACAATCAGATTGAATGAAAGGCCTTAACATTCAGTTACAATCTTATGAAATTCAAATATATCTAAATTGCACTGCAATACTAGATGACTGCGTGTTCATTCTGTTCAATGTTGCCCACAAGATCTTTTGTATCACTAATTCCTGCATTTGTTCTACTGTTAAAATAGAGGGTGTTTTCAAACGTGTTCTCTTGAGGTAAATGCACACGTCTCTTCTTATAAAACCAATACGCAGCGAGACCGGCGCCCATCACAATCAGGAGGACCACAATGACGACTACTCCTGCCACACCTGAAGGCTTTTTAGAAGGGCCCATCTTCCTTGGGTCAGCTAGAAATAGATAAAACCATTAGGAAAAAAGTGGAGGGAGGCAGATGGTAGAATACTATGGAGAACAATATAACTTCCTTTTTTGAAAAACTAAAATGCATAAATATTCTTTCCAATGACATTCGTCAAACAGAAAGGCAGGTGTGAAAATAGAATAGAGGGGTATTTTAGATGTTACAATTGTTATTCAGTTGCAAGACTATTTCATTTATCTATGTAGCTCCATGTAGTATGGAGCTACATAGATAAACAATGTTTTAAAATAGCCCGCTTCAAAATAATTTAAGGTTGCTTACAAATATATTATATGAAGAGAAATAGGATAGTAATGATGATGCTGATGACAACAAAAAAGCAAGTGAAACTATTAGGGAAAAGAGAAAATAAGAGTAGTAGAAATGTGGGCTCACAAGTATAATTAGTCAATGAACAGGAGCCCTGAGGTTAATGGGGGGGGGGGGCTACAGCAAGCCATGAATCTCTCCATTTTATAGCAGGCAACCAAATGAGTGAAATAGGATGCTAATTCAAGTTATGTATAAAATTAAAATGAAAACTATTGCTTAAAAAAGAAAAAAACCACAAGGATTACTGGGAGAGATTTCTTCTATGAATTCTTATAAAGCAACTCTCTGTAACAAACCAATCACTGCCTTTAAAAGCATCGGTGGTAGAACCACCAACCTGTCCCCAAAGCTTGATTTTTCTAGAGCGACAGTCAAGGGAGGCTGGTGACATGATGACAAAAGCTGGTGCAGTGCAAGCAGGTCTAATGAGAGTGCAGGGGGTGTAGGGAGGGATTATTATGGTTTGTTCAAACAAGCTATATTGATACATTACTAATAAGGAACTCAAAATTTGTAAATGGTCTTACCTTTTGTTGTCATTAATGCATGGGTAGGTGCAGGATCAACAACTGTTTGTAAAATGAGAAACGTATTAAATATTTGTAAAACCCATAATAATTGCATATAGATAGTATTATTTGGTTCACAGATATATTACATCCTCCATGTTTGGATTATGGTGATGTGACATGATATGGTATGATATGATACAGATAGGTCAGATCTGTCTATCCACAGCAGCATCCTATAGCTGTATGGTGAGTTTGAATATATTGGAAGATCTAAAAATCCAGAGACGGGTAAAAGTGGATACAGTTGTAATATAAATAAATACTACAATAATTCATAAATAATAATACAGGAATAAACTGTATTTTGTGTACTCGCAAATGTAAACCTACTTTTCCCACCCCTGTAAAGCCCTCAGATTTGTATTTGAACCACTGACACTCACCCTCAAAAATCTACCCAGTTCACCCATAAACAATGGATTCTAGGCTAGCAGTTTTGAAATTGGCTTATGGAAGCATTAGGTATTACAAACATTTGAATGAAAGTAAAGTAAGATCCCAATATTGCACCAAAGGGTATGTGGTATCTTTAAAACAGAGTTTGAAAAGCCTGAATAACTATAAAATTCTAAAATAATAAAAATCTATGGGAGATGGAGTATTTATCTATCTAATTAATTCATTTATATATTATTTAAATAATAATTCCATATGTTGGGAGGGCTATTGTGTGGAGTGGAATGGCATAAAAGTATTAAAGTCCAGATAGTATCATATCATGGGCAAATAACACCATTCATTTGCCTGATCCCTGTCATTCCATGGTCAGCCACTGAGGTCTCAGAAGGAGGCTAATTTGTCTCACAAGATTTATTCCTTAAACCTTATGCCATTTATTGTAATAATTCTTATTCCCTTCCAGACCCTGCTCCTTCCAGTTTGCCAAGGTGACTCTTTCACCTTTTCTTCTTATGTCATAAGTCTTTGTGGCCTGGCTCTCCAAAACTGCTTGCAATTTTACAAACCCATATGCATGGATATTGCATTATAAGTGGACTGATATATCAAAACCATTATGTCAGCTAAGCAGGCGGGGAGTGTTTTATGCTCATTCAGAGCTGCAGACAGCAACTGATCACCATGGTAGGCTGTATTTTTCACTTACGCAGGGGAGAGCTTGCAAGAAACCTATAATCACATTATAATCCCCCACCTGACATCTTAATATTAGAACGTGATGGTGGCCTGTCCACATATGTATCACAGAGCAAATTCCTACTTACTTTTTGGTCTTTTACAAATATATCCTTTGTAGGAAGAACAGTGAATATTATTCCAAAACCCAGAAGATGCGATTAAAGCTACACAATCATTTCGGTCACCAGAGGGGTCTCCTGTGTTCCAGTTGACAAAGGAGACTGGATTATTGTTCATCCATATCCACTTTCCTGATTATCAGATAGAGCCAGTAAAAACATAAGTTAAAAATCCCATCTTAAAATATGTTCAATTTATCCACGTAAAATTTCTAAGCATATTATTTTATACTGCAATCAATATTTGTTTACAGCCAGACTTTTAATGAATGATATTATAATGGCTAATTATTACAGGAGAGGATAGTAAGACTATGGTCTTATACAGTTTTAGTTGAAAATTTATTCCTAATTAATACAAACTTGTGTACTTATCTCGCCCTATGTATTGTTTTCTGGCAAAAGGCAGAAAATATTTTTAAAGCTTCTTAAACTAACTTAACTACAGAAAATATTATTTTAACTAGCAACTTTCAAGATAGAAAAATATATGTGTCATTGAAAGTTTCAGTTCCTATCTCAAATGAAAATATTTTGAATTTTAAAACTTTCCACAAATTAACCATTATTTAAGGCAAGACTTTCTGAAACTGAAACCTTGTTTAACATACATTGGTTTGAAATATTTGTGACTAAATAATCATCCTGCAAAATTTACCTTCAACATTTCTGTACAACCCTATCCAAAAATTGGTTTTGCCTTGAAGTGGCTCAACTCGATATGATAGAAAACTTGATTCAGCAGCACTTTCAATGGAAACCAAAGAGGAATCTGCAAAATATAGAAGAACAAATATGATGGGAATACACTTAAGTAGCTGAAAATATTTTTATAATGACAGTCTTTGTATTAAGAGCAATATAAATCATTCTAACATATCCACTTAAGAGGAAGAATTTTAAGGGGTAGACATTTATCCTTTCAGAATTTTGGTTTCTATTCTGAAAATACATTTTAAAGCATCATCCATGTACAAGCACTAAATGAGCTGCTGCAGAAGATGCAAAGAGGAGGATATACAAGGTCTTAATAGGGTTATAATAATGTAAGTAGTTGTGAGTCAAGAGTGAAAGGATGGGTTAGAAAATAAAATAAGTACAATATGCTTTTGATTTGTTTTAGGTGAAGCAACTAAAAGGGAGCATAGAGGAAATAGAATTTAAGATCTCAAGAAGCATAGGATTTCAAGCAGAAAGGATAGAAAATAATTTCAGGAAGAGGAAGAATACGAGAAAAGACAAGAAAAAAGGGAAGCATAGAGCTTCTTCAGGAACAGAGATGACTCGCAGATGCATAGAATCCTGTATATTGGTTTATGGTGATACGATATATATAGATGACAGATAGGTAAACAGACAGGTAGATCTATTGGGAGGAATTAATAGTGTTAATAGACAATGCAGCTTGGCTGGACTAATATGGTCAATGGGTAAAAAAAGACTTGGGTTAGGCCGTACTACAAATGGCAGTAAATTGGTATTTGGGGTAAAGAATACTTAGTTTTTTCAGGCAACAGAACAATGCAATGCACTGCAGGAGTATGAATCCAGCTGTTAAGTATTGGACTGTACAAAGTAGGAAGACAGATACTGAGAGGCTGGTTCAATGACTATGACATCGACAACACACATCAGATTAAGACTAAGTGTCAGCCTTAGATTTTAGAGTAAATATCTATAGCTTTATAATGGTAACAATGGATATGCCTTAAGCACTTTATGCCAGACATTTTGCTTTGGGCTTTATAAGCATGATCTTACTAAATTTTTACAACAGCCTTATCAAGTGGATACTAGTGGTATCTCATTTTATACTTAAGTAAAATATAAAATACAGAAGATATTTTAAACTTGCTAAGATTTAAATGATAGTAGAGGGAAAAGTCATAATTATCAGTGCTCAGACAAGAAGAAGAAATAAAAAGCATCCAAATTTGAAGAAGGAAGTAAAACCATCATTATTTGCAGAAAACATGATAGGGTACATAGAGAACCCTATAGAATCCACTCAAAAAACTACTTGACCTAATAAGTGAATTCAGCAATGTAATGCTTACAAAGTCACTATTCAGAAATCAATAGTATTCTTGTACACCAACAATAAATTATCAGAAAGAGAAGCTAAGAAAAACATCCCATTTACCAAAACAACATGAAAAATTAGAAGAATTAACATCATTGAAATGTCTATACTACCCAAAGCAATCTACAGATTCAATGCAATTTATCTTAAAATACCAATGGCATATTTCACAGACCTAGAAAAAAATATTTTTAAAAATTCTATGGAACCAAAAAAGACCCCAAATAGCCTCAACAATCCTGAGAAAGAAGCACAAAGTAGGAGGGAACACAATACCTGGTATCAAACTATACTACAAGGCCACTGTAATCAAGATAGTCTGCTACTGGCATAAGAACAGGTGCATAAATTAATGGAACAGAATAGAGAGCCCAGAAAGAAACCCACATTTCTATGGTTAATTAATATTTGACAAAGGGGACAGAAGCATAAAATGGAGTAAAAACAATCTCTTCAATAATGGTGTTGGGAGAACTGGGTTGGTACATGCAAAAAAAGAAACAAGATTACCAACTTATACCATACGCCAGAAAAAACTCAAAATAGATAAAGACAAAATAAGTCACAATACCATAAAAGTCCTAGCAGAAAACAAAGGCAGTAAAATTTCAGACATCTCATGTAGCAATATTTTTGCTGATATATCTCCCCGGGCAAGGGAAATAAAGAAAAAAATTAAAAATAGGACTACTGTATTACATTAAAACTTTTCTGCACAGCTAAAGAAACAATCATCCAAATGAAAAGGGTTTGTCTTTGTCCAATCATAAATCAGACAAGGGTTTGATCTCCAAAATATATAAAGAACTCATATGACTCAGCACCAGGAAGACAATTAAACAATCCAATTAAAAAACCAGCAAAGGACCTGAATAGACACTTCTCCAAGGAGGACATACAGATGGCCCATAGACATATGAAAAAATGCTCAACATCACTAGCCATTAGAGAGATGCAAATTAAAACCACAAAGAGATATCACCTCACACCTGTCAGAATGGCCGTCATTAATAAATCAACAAATAGCAAGTGCTGGCAAGGATAAGGAGAAAGTGGAACCTTAGTGTACTGTTGGTGGGAATGCAAACTGGTGTAGCCACTGTGGAAAACAGTATGGAATTCCCTCAAAAAATTTAATATGGAACTGCCTTATGACCCAGCAATTCCACTGCTGGGAATATACCCTAGGAACCCTGAAACACCAATTCAGAAGAACCTGCCTTCCCCTATGTTCATAGCAGTGCTAATTATAATAGCCATGTGTTGGAAAAAGCCCAAGTACCCATCAGTAGATGAATGGATTAAAATACTGTGGTACATATATACAGTGGCATACTATGCAGCAGAAAGAAAGAAGGAAGTCCTTCCTTTTGGGACAGTATGGATGGAATGGGAGACTTATTCTAAGTGAAATAACCCAGTCAATGAGAGATAAGTACCATAGGACCTCACTTATAACAGGAATCTAATTAACAAAATCAACTAACAAGAAAAATAAAACCAGAGACATGGAAACATGGAATAGACTGATAGCTATAGGAAGGGAGGCGTGAAGGGAGAAATGGTGGAAGGAGAAGGGACTAGTCAAAGAACATGTATGAATATCTCATAGACATGGACAATGGTGTGGGGATTGACTGTGGGAAAGGGGGTGGGCTGTGTGGAGGGGGCCGAAGGGGAATTGGGACAATTGTAACAGAATAAACAATAAAAACCAAATAACAAAATAAGAAGCCACAGATATTAAAAAAAAGAATGCACATTCTTCTCAAGCACACATAAAACATTCTCAGATTGACCATATGTTAGGCCACAAAAAAGTCTCTGTAAATTTAAGATTGAAATCATACCAAGTATATTTTCTGCACATGATGGTATAAAACTAGAAATCAATTACAAGAAGAAAACAAAAATTCACATATATATGGAGATTAAACAAGATGCTACTGAACAATTAATGGGAGATATTATAGATATATATATACACTATATATATATATATATAATGAAATATTACTCAGCCTTTAAACAGACAGAAAACCTTCCATTTCCACAACATTGATTAAGCAGGAGGGCTTTATGCTAAGTGAAGTAAGCCAGACAGAGGTAGACAAATACTACATCATATCAGCTTTATATGTGGAACATAAAAAAAAATGGACTCACAGAAACAAAGTTGAATGGTGGTTGGCAGGGGCTAAGGAGTACAGAGGAAATAGGAAGAGCCTTGTAGAAGGGTACAAACTTTCAATTACAAGATGAATAAGGTCTGAGGATCTAACATATAACATGGAGGCTGCAGTTGATAATACTGTATTGTATAATTGAAATTTGGTAAAAGACAACTTTGGTGTTCTCACCAAAAAAGAAAAAATATAAATAGGTGGGTGATGGATATATAAATTAACTTGATGGGGGGAGTCCTCTCATGATGTATGTGTAACAAATTATCATGTTATACACTTTAAATGTACTAAACTTTTATATCAATTTTTCCTCAATAAACCTTAAAGTAAAAAGTCAAAACTCAAGGTTAATTTTTGAATGAACCTACAAGGCTACAGCTCTTGCACACCACCGTTGGATGAAGAACCCTGATTTAGGGCGTAATCAAAATTTAGTAAAAAAAAAAATAGTGAAATATTCAATGAAATTTAACTAAGTGAATTTTTAAATGTACCCTAAAAATTAACTTTATTTGGCATTTTTATTTCAGGGGAAAATTATCCACTTATGTCATATCTGAGTTTTCTTTTGTTTTTCTTCACAAATAAAATAACCAGATATAAATACTTGTCTACTTGAGGTAAAGCAAAGTTGTTCCTGAACACTAGTAAACCTGAGCTTATTGGTGACAAGGTGTGAATAGCTGAGAATGAGAATCTTAACAATTTAGTATATTAGGGCCGAAAGTAAGAAAGTCATTGCTCAGTAGATGATATTTTCTACCAAATTTGTTAAGATTTTGGGGGCTACAATATTAGAAATTACATTTGGGGGACATGATGATGACCATTCTGTTACAATATAAATTATTAACAAAAATAAACAGGTATTTTTACATTCCTTCTGTTTTCAATGTGCCATGTTATTAGTATTATGGCAATTCCAGAATAGATGACTATGGGATTTTCTTACAGTAAATGTGGCACCTACCCATTCGGAGACATTCCAGAGATGCTTGGCCCCAGTGCCTTGTGTATGAAGACTCAATATAGTAGCAGTGGCCATGGAAAGGAATCCACGCTGAGTGATCTGACTCCGGGCATCTGCCAGGCAGTTGGGGAGGTTCGGTGGCAGGGGCTTCTGTTAATTTAAAAAAAAATTAAAAATCAAGTCAAGTCTGAAGTTTCTACAGTGCGTAGAAAAATATGATAGTAGCTATGGAAAATTTCATTGCTGTCATTATTTTGTTTAAGTTCTAATCATTTGAATCTATCATTTTTATTATTGGGTTTTCTATTTACTTCATCTTTTTTTCACTTTAAATATATTTCAGTAGAATTCATTAAAGAATGGTGAAAATCAATCACAGTCATAATTAAGAATGTAGCCCAACAGGTACCCAGAAATACATTAAATACCAAAAACAAAGTGACCCAAAAATAATTTGCAAAGACAGTCTCCCTTCAAGACACTCTTTTTTGGGGGGTGCTGGGGTGGATCTTAATCCCTATAACCCTTCTCAGCTAAGGCTGTCCAATTTTAAGACTGTATGCTGGGTAAGACACTATCACCATAATATCACCAACTGATGAATCTACATGCATTCTGATAAAATTATTTTGATATATTTATGCTATTGACATCAAAAGCAATAATAATTTCCTAAGGAATCCTACATAGATTCAAAGACTAATCTCAATTATAAAAATTCAGAAATTTATAAAGAACAAATACACTCTTGCAGTGAAGAAAAATTTCTATCTCCATTATTTTGATTTATGTATATTTATTTATTACCTGGTCAATCTTTTGTTAGGTGAAGGAATATGTTTTATTTTATTCTTAAGCTCCCTAAGACATGTTATATAGCTTAATCATATTGACAGTGGTATGTATTAGCTTATTGAGAAAATTGCAAATGCCTAGATTGCTTTTGTATATTCAATTACCATCTGATCTTTTGCAGAGAAAATGAAAACTTTCATTGCAATGTGCTGTCTTCCAGGTGCCATCAAGATCCAGATAAACACAGGCTGATTTTAGTTTGGGCTCATCAGCAGCCCAATTAGTGTACCTCACCCTCCATTTATCAGTCCAAACGTAGTCACCTCCGGTCTGCAAAAACAAAACACCATTAACATGGATCATGCTTCACTTAGAAAATGCCAGAAGAGCCAAGTGAAGAGTTAAAAGTATATTCAAGACCATGACTTCACAAAGAAACTTTAACATTTAGGAATTTTTAAAAACATCATGAGTCGTTTCTACCAACTCAAATTCAGTAAATACAGCCTTTCTTAAAAAGAAGACAACAATAAATACATCCTTGGAAGACAATTCGAAAAACTGACATAAAGCCCTATGTCCTATCTACGAAACTCCTCCTATTTGTAAGCTTTCAGTGCCAAACAAAGGTCTTATCTTCCAAATAAAATATTTATTATATTACCATTGAAATAATAAAATTTAAATAATTTTCATTAAACTCATGGACCCTGGAGAGAATCTTATTGTTTGGCTGTTGAAACAGGCCAGTGATAAGTGACTTAGGTAAGGTCCCATGGGTAAAGGACAGAGGGGCGTAGGTCTCACCTTCCACTTACATGGTCTTTCAACCATAACTGACCATGATGGCATTTTTTAAAAAGCTGAGTGCTTTATTCAATTTACACACTTGATTTCTTATTAAATTTAATCAAACTCATGATCACAAAAAATTAATTGATAATATCAAAAATATTACTTATTAAGCCCTGGCTGGTGTGGCTCAATGGATTGAGCACCAGTTTAAAAACCAAAAAGTCACTAATTCAATTAATTCCTGGTTAGGACACATGCCTGGGTTGGGGGCCAGGTTTCATGTAAAAGGCAATCGATGGATGTTTCTCTCTTTCCCTTCCCCTCTTTTTACAAATAAATTAAGTAAAATCTTTGTTTAAAATATTACTTATTAATATAGCTTTTCAACAAAGTAGAAGAGATTTTATAGGTAATGCCTAAGATCACACGATATATAAAATTAATTGAATTTTTTGAGCAATCTAAACAATTGTCTCATTTTAACTGCATTATTTAATTTACCAAGACAATTACCATAGATTTAGTGACAAGATCAAAAGCATGTGTTATTTCAAGTTAGAATTTTGTAGTATTTACCATGTTTAATTAAATAATGCTCATTAACTCCGTAGATGTAAGGAAAATAATAGTACTCTATTAGTTATAAAGATCTGTATAGTAGAAAGCCATTCAATCTTTCTTAAAATAAATAAAAGCCTATTTTAAACCCGTAAGAGAATTAGGACCACATCTGTGAGAAGAAAATGAATGAATTATTGAGCAAATTAATTACTAAAAATTGAGTCAACACAGACATAAAATTGTCTTGCCTAAGTTTAATCACAGAAATCATGGAACTACTTACTTTTAAATATTCACTTCCCTACTTAGGAAGTACTGATTGCATGAAGCGTAAATTTCCATTCTTGCCTCATGGCGTTAGAAGCTCTATAAAATCTGACACCAATCTACTTACAAGTTTTATCCCTTTCTATCCTTTCCTCTCTTTTTGGTACTCCTCCCTTATGTTTCACCATCCCAGGTGACATCTATAAAGTTTGACCTTCTCTGAAAAGCTCTCCTGATCCTCTCCTGTGGCACAATTGATCCCTTTCTCTCCTCTTGTAGACTTTGGTGTCACCTCTCTTTGATGTTCTCTTGTATGATTTCTTAATTACACTACTTGTTGACACCTCTGGTTCTTCTAGGAAGTTTGCTAGTTGACTAGCTGATGAATAGATGTATGCATGGAGGATAGGTGGATCACAGGGCATCGGAGAGACTCATTTTGGGAACGCTTTGGTAACTCCCTTCCCACTCAGTTCTGTGACTCCTCTCTCCCTCTACCCCATCCTCTGCCAACATGGAGTATGGGGAATTGACTGCATGAAGCTTCTTACACATGGATGGAAGCTCTCACAACTTCAGGACTGAAAACAACTTTGCAATGGCTTGCCACAAGAAATAGAAAGTATCCTCATCACCCAGAAACTATGCCCCTGACCTGCTTCCTTAAATCCCATGGCATAGCTGTAATCATGACACTAGAAAGAAACAAGTTAATAAATAAAACTGTTTAGATGCAGAATTAATTTTAACGTTCAAAAGCAATATGAGAGTTATCCACCAATAGGTGAATGAATAAAGAAGATGTGATGCATACAATAGAATATTACTCAGCCATAAAAAAAGAATGAAGTCTCACCATTTGCAATGATATGGATGGATTTAGAGGGTATCATGCTAAGTGAAATAAGTGAGTCAGAGAAAGGTAAATACTATATGATATGTGATTTTACTCACTTATATGTGTGATCTAACAAACAATACAAACAAAGAAAAAAATAGAAACATACTCATAGATAGCGACAAAACTGGTAACTGCCAGAAGGGAGAGGGTGCCGGGAAAGGAAATTAAGAAGTAACGACTTCCAGTCATAAAATAAGCCACAGGAATAAATTGCACAGCATAGGGAAGAGAGGCAATATCACAACTTTGGACAGTGACAGATGGTTACTAGACTTATTGTGATCACCCTCTAAGGTGTATAAATGTTGAATCACTATGTTGTACACCTGAAACTAACATAATATGGTATGTCAGCTATAAGTAAAAACAAATTTTAAAAAAGCAGTATGAGAGTTAATATAAATTAGATAAGTCTTTATTTGATTTCTGTCATATATCACTAGCTTGCTAGATCCTTGAAAGCACTGGATACTTGAAAGACTTGGGTCTTGTTCATGTTGGTATCATCCTTATACCCCAGCACACTTCCCTACATATAACAAGTGTTCAACAGGATGAACAGAGAGAGAATCATATTTAATCACAATTTATCAACCATATCAAGTCAGACACATGTCCACATCTTACCAAGTTACTATTTAGGCCGATCCACACAGGTTCATTAAGTGTTTGTATCTGCATCCATGCAAACGCATTACTATAGGGATCTAGGATGCTAGCCATAGAAGAGCTCTGAAGCTTGCAATAGTCCTCTGCGTCATACCATTTTAAATTAAGTTTTACGAGTGAGTAGCTACCTTTACCATATTTAACAAAGCCATCTGTTGGAACTGTTGCTGGAGAATTAGGCAAGGAAGGGTCTAGAATACAAAGATTATTTTCATTAGCATTATCAATGAACATCACCTGAGGGTCATCAGTACATGACTACGATGTTTCACACATTGTAAAAATAATCAGAATAGCACAAATCCAAACCATCAGTGTTAAAAATATTTTTATGAGCCATTTAACATTTGAAAACGAAGCTCTATTTTTAATCAGTATGCCTGATTGAATTAAATAATTTTCAAACTGTATTTACAATATCAAGGTAATTATATGATCAAGTTTCCAAACTTTTTAAAAAATAAGCTTGCAAATTCAATGAGATCTGGTATCTGGATGAACAAAAAAAGACACAGTTTAATTCCATAAATTAAAGAATATCTATCATCCTATCATTCCTAATCTTTATTTTTCTACCTTGGTCAAATTTCAAGGTCAACAACAGTCTTCCTCTCCCTCCCCCGACCTGTTCCACTCTGTCCATGAATTTATATCTTGTTTCATCTATTTGAGCCCTCCTGTGTGTAACACACCTCAAGAGATGGGTTTGAGTTCTGGAATAAAGCCATACATGAGTTCCTAGTTCATTTACCCTTGATCTCAGAGTCAGGCTGGCCTCTTACTTGTGATTGCCTGTGTCCTTCACCAGGGTTGTAGATATCCTTCCCTACCGATTGTGTCTTGGCCACCTCTCTGCCTCTCTCACTCTGTTCCAGCCCAGTCCACCATCTGCCTTGTTCTGTTCCTACACAAATGCCAAACTTGCTTGTGATTATGCTGGGAAGGCAACAACTAGATTTCAGCAAGTGGGAGTGGCCTCCCCTTTTTTCTGCTGTTGCTGCCACCTTGTGTTGGAAAAGTATCATTAGACCATGAGATGCAGGCCAGGTCCTTAAAATGTTCAATTTCCCAGCTTGGGTTTATCTAAAACATCTTTGGAAGTTTTTTTGGGACCACTAAAAGTGGCGAATGATGCTTGAGGTAGAGCTAAAAAAATGGCTAGGCAACTTGGCTCATCTGACCAATTTGCTTATTCATGAAACATTCATAGAAAAACTGATAAGGAAAAACTAAAATATTGAGAGTTTACATTGTGGGTAGGATTTTGTCTTCTTTACTTTTTTTTCTGTATTTTCTAAATTTTCAATGAAGAACAGATGTATTTTAAAATATTTTAAAATTTATATATGTTTTATATATTTTATTCATATATTTGTATATGTTATATATAAATCTTGAAAAATGCAGAAAAATATAATAATAAATAAAGATATGAAAAATCACCCATAATTTCACTATCCAAATTAGACCACTATTATTTTGATGCATTTCATTGTCTTTTTTGTTCTTATTTTTAGGAGGATTCATAGTGGGATTTGGTTTGGGGTTTGGTTTTTTGTGTTTGGTTTTTTTTTTGCATAATTGACACTATAAAATTTTATAGTGTTTCTTTTTTTACTCTAACACTTTAACACCTTTCCTCAAGCCTAAATTCATTAAAAATCTTCAAAATATTTTCATTGGTGGCAAATACTCTATCACTTATGTTTATAAACACAAGAAAAAGATTTTAAATAAGCTTGTGAATCATCATTCACTCCTTGAAGGAGCCTCCCCACTTTGCCCAAAGAACAGAGGGGCAGAGGCATTTCTGGGCCTCAGATCTGGTTCTCTGGGGCGTGGTACAGGGCAGCGATTTTCAACCTGCGCGCCTCAGGAAGTTTTAAAACCCGCAATGCCTGACTATTTAGTCAGGGGCACTGACCTCTTTTCCCTTAGATATATCAAACACAACAATAGCTATTGGTGGGAATGAATCAAAATTATACCTATTTTTTGGTCAGGTCAGCAAAAAATATAATATATATTATTTGGTGTGTTGCAGAATTTTAGTAATTAGTTCACGTGTGCCATGAGATGAAGAAGGTTGAAAATCGCTCATGTGGGGAAGTGATATAGCCTGCACCAGTTTACAGATTAATAAAAGTTTGGAATGTCTGCAGTTCTTTTCATTCATCTGCAAGCATCTTAAGTGATTTTCAGTCATCGTTGGCATTAGTCATAAGCTACCATTAGTTCCCTGATTCCCCAGAAGGTAGAAAATTCTTTTAGCTCTGTTAGGAGAAGTACCTTTTAACTCAAACTGATCCTCCACGAGCTGTACTCAGGATGACAGCAAACCCACCCCACCCTCACACCTCATGCCTAGTTGATTTTCTTGAGTTCTGACATTCATCTTGTGTAGCTAAACATTTTTATTGCAGTTTCAGCAAAAAAACGAAATGCGTACAACCACAATCCTGACTCTCAGTGAATGTCCGCACACTCTGTTTTAGTTTCATGTAACTGTGGTCAGGCTTCCTCAGCTGAGAAAAGGAAGCGAGGCACAGAGCTGTATTTTCAAAGACACACAACAAAGAATGAGGTAGGTGTGACGTTTTGTGCCAGTGGTTCTCAAACTATGCAAGCTCAACTGAGCCATTCTTTCTCCAACATCTTTGTTAAAGTAAGACTTTCAACTTCAAGTTTAATCTGCACAAAATTTTCTGGTAATGGATGAGAGGGCACAGTCATGAATAAATTAGAGAAAACTTTTCCCATTTTGTCTGTCATATGGGTACATGCATTAAAGTGAGAATCAAACCTGTTGGTGTGCCGGGGAAACCATTTTTTAAAATAAGCCTGTATTTTTAGAGCAGTTGAAGGTTTACAGAAAAAACCGAAGAGGTCACTTCCTTAAGCACTATCACAAAGCTCCCGCTCTTGCTGGCAGGTGAGGTTTGGTGGGACTTACCGGGACGTGCCTGGCACACGTAGCCTCGCTTACTGTCACAGGTGTCATCCATCCATTTCCCGGCTTCTTTTGATGTCCCTCCCATAATGACAACACAGTCGGCCTGTATATTTGGCAGTGGGGGCATTAACAACTATTTAAGTTAATTTATTAGTAAGCAGAATACATCCCTCCTCCCTAACCTCCCAACTTTAAGATTGTCCTCATCCGTTTACATTCTGCAGTATGCTCAATTCATCCTTACTTTCCATACACTGCACCAGCTTCCCGTGTAAATCCCTCACACTGAACTCTTGCTATTTAACAGAAAACCAAATGGAGGTGGACACATTTTGGAGACAGATCAGAGAAACTTTGCAATCAGAAATTCTATCAATTCCCTGACCCACAGCTAACACTGCTACAGCTGCCTTGTCCACCTCCCTGTCTCCAACCTCATTGAGCCTCAGCTATCGGGAACCCCCAATCCTACACTTCAAAGGTTCTTTACTCATCCCCATCTCCCTTCCTAGTTATTTTTATCTTCCACTGACTGTCTTGGCTCAGAATCTCTGCTCTAGTCCCCAAAACCTGTACACAATAAGAATGTTTCCACCACAAAAGGCCTACGAAAAGTTCTCACCCATTCTCTTTATCAAATTGTGTTTTATCTTTCCACTTCCCAAGTCCTGAGATTGTAACAACACTGTGTATGTGTTTCAATTTCATTTTTTTGAAATATAAACCTTATATTTTTACACACACTAAGAAAAAGTCTAGGAATAAAATCAACAAAAAATGAGCAGTGTTTTTATCCTGAAGGGTGAGATTACAAATTTTGCTTGTTTCTGTTGTTCCTGCTTTTCTTTATATTCTGAAAACAAAGCACTTGTTCAATAATGATTTTTTGTGCTTTACCTCAAACCCACCTCTTGTGCCTGAGATCTTTCTAAGAAAAATCTATCTCACTCCATTCTACTTCAACTTCTTCAGTAAGTTTTCATCTCTCATTGACATAAAAAGGAGTCAAAGAATTTCCCCACTGAAAATCACCCATCACCAGAATGTATGCACTCTGCATATAGCTACCAAATTAATTATCATGAAGATGTCAGACTCATAGATGGAGAGCAGGATGACAGCTAGTGGCCGGGGGAGGCAGAGATAAGTTAGGGGGTAGAGGAATTGAGCAAAAAGGAAAAAGGACTCATGGACATGGACAACAGGGTAGGGAATGAAAAGTGAGGGGTTAAAAGGGGGGTTAAGGTAATGCAAAAAAAAAAAAAACCAATAAACATTAAATTTACCAAAACACAATGTCATTTTGATCAGATCCTTTTTGCACCGCCTCCCTGACAAAGTCCAAACTCTTTCACAGGGCATCTAAATTTCTCTAAATTCTGCTTTCTGCCTTTCATAGTCTACTCCTACTTCTTTCCTGTATAAAACCTCTGCTACATCCAAAGCCATTTATTCCTGACCAAACCTACCATATACCTTTTTGTGGAAGACTTTTTCACCTTGCTCACATAACATGGCCTTACCCATCCTCTTGCCAAGTTCCCCTGACCATTACACTTTAAACTTCTTGAGAAAAAGACCCCTTGTGATTATTTCTCATACGCCTTCCCTCCATCCAGGGAAGGGCTCTGCAAATATGTGTTGACTAATTAGATCACTTCACCCCACAGTAAGTTCTTTTTCTTCCTAACTATTGTACTTTATAGCTGATGCTAATCATGCACTTTTATTTCTTTACTGTCTTCTTTCTTGCATAATACTGTGGTCTAGCTTAAGTGTGAGCTTCTTTAAGGTCAAAACAAAGTCTCACGCTTTTCATAATGCTTAGTACGGCATTTAACGCTGATTAGTTGACTATTCAATGATATGAGATGAGAAGTAGTAACATAAAAACAAATCATCTGTCTCTTAGGTTACTGTAGTAAAGCACTTAGCAAACATTCTACAAATGTTAGCTCAGTTACGATGAGGATGATGATGATGACATCTTTAGAAGTAGTATTAGCTTCCAGATCTACACTCTAAACCCTACAATAGCCTCAAAGGTTTAGGGGCAGCTGATGCAAAGAAAGTTGCGTTCCAGTGTATGTCCTGGCTACAGCACAGGCCCACAATGGAGCCGGCTTTCCCTGGCCCTCACTACAGCCACCACCCACCTCCAAGCGTAAGAGTTCTTGACTAAATTTGTACCCTTGCGTTCAGGGCTGGCTCAGTCTGAAATAGTTAAAATCTGAAAGAATGAATCAGACCACGAAATACTCTGATTTTTCATGGAAGGTTAATTGCTAATAAGGTGACTTTAAGCAAACTGTTAGGGTATAGAGAGGTGAGATTTACATCTTCGTAAGAAAGACTGCTCCTTCTTCCGCCAGGGTAACCTTTCCCCCAGTTGGTGTAGTGAACGCCTTGCCCTCCTGTCCAAAGGAACGTGTGCTCTGAATTGATATCGTTCAAGCCAATCCAGGCATGAAAAGTGGAGTCCTTCATTTGATAGGTGAGAAATGCTGAAAGAAATTATCACAAGGTGAATTTTAACTTTGGGGGAAAATACTGAAAATATTCAAAATACATTAATTTAAAATATCAAGCATGTGATTAGTGCCTTTATTAATATTTAAAAGCACTCACCATGAAAACACACACATTTAACCTTGCATTGTGTTATTGACTCAGCTTTGGACTTTGAAAAGCTTCATACAATAAAAGTCTAGGTTTTATCTGGGCACCAGGTCAACGCCCGGTGTGCCCTGCCCAAGGGCACTGGGGCACTGAGACAAGGGAGCCTCCAGGCCGCCCCTGCTCTGATCTAAGTGGTGGCTGCTCAAAATCTGTGGAGAACATACAAGGTTCTAACTCATAAACAGTCATCCTATGAGTTAGTGGGCATCCTGATTCTGTAAACAAAATAATCTGATTAGAATTCCTAAGTGGCAGAGATGGCAGGCTCTTCAACCAGAAAAGTTTTTAAAATAAACCCTATGCAACAAGAGGCTCTAGGCGGCCAAAGTATCGCAACCACAGTTTGTCAAACCAAGAGCGCTGCCCATCTGGGACTCCACCTGGGCAGCCGACTCCTAGGGGTCAGCAGCCAGTGAGTGTGTTCGGACCCAGGGGGCACTCTGAGGCTTAAGGCCCTCATCATTAGGAGAAACGATCTAGAAAAATTCGGAGGATATAGAACAAATGTGGCCTCTTATTTCCTTATCATTTCCGTGGCAGATGAGAGGGTGGAAAATATCCAGAAGCAGGAAAATATCCAAAGGCTGAAATGTGCACGTGCTCTTCCCCCAGTGTCAGCCCTTCTGCCTGGCTCCCACTGCAGCTGTCTTCCGGGCCCACGACAGCACCTGCTGGCACCCGTGGGCTCCTAGGCAGCCACATGGGTTTCTAAACATTTGTGCTTAAACACAACTCCTGACTGCAAATAGAAAACCGAACGACTAAGCACTTAGGTTGCTAGTGAAAAATGCAAAATGCTAAGAAGCCTGTAGGGACATAATTATCTGTTTATTCAAAAACAATTTCATGGAAAGGCCACTGCTCCCTGCATACTCTTCTTTCAGAGTAGTAGATGCCTCGATCACCCTGCTCAGAGATTTGCTTATTTCTCAATTGATTAAAGGTAAACAAAATTTTTTGTCTTCTAATATTTTTCAGAAAGACACAAGAGCATGGGAGATATTTACTTCAGTTTTATATCCTAAAGAAAATCATAACTTTTACCCTATCGCCAACTTGAAATTCAATGACGGAAAGCTGTACCTGCCAATATGTCAGCACAGATTTTTTCTGCCAAAAACCACAATAAGAATTCAACAACGTGTGCCTGCTTTGCCAGAAATAATGTTATTTTATGTGAAAATTGTTTCCTTCTGCACATCTCTATTACCCAGGTTCTAATTTTGTTATGCCAGGAATCAGCCCTTTGTGGTTGAGAAAGGGATCAATTATTGTGTTTCTGTGCTGGGTAGCAAAGCCCAAAATGTGGTAGGCTAGTTAGAGAAATGTGAATATTATATTCTTAAAATCTTTTTATTGTATGCTATGGTTTGACCCTCTTCTCTCAGTGTCTGGCAAGTTGTTGAACTTGTCAAAGGCCCTCGGTGAAATCAACTTGATAGATTTATCGTCCATGCATTCCAAGAGAGCACAGAGCAGCACTGATGGACTAAAATAAACATCCGGGAGAGAGCCATACAGGGGTCTAGTGTCTCTTTTTTCTTATGTATTTTGAGACATACCATTTTCCCCAGTAAATGACATCAAGGATTCTTGGAACCAAAGAGGAACTTAGAAATTATCCAGACCACATCTCTTAGCAACAACTTTCGCATCAATTCGTATGTACGACAAACACTCACTGAGTATCTTCCTCAGTGTCTGGGCCTCCATAGCATCTATTTGGGTACCTTCCAGTTTGAGTGTTTTCACAGCCCTTTGGAAAACTCATGAAGCAGCCCATTCAATCAATCCTAATTGCTAAAATGACCTCCTAAGTTTAAGCCTAAGTCTATTTCCCTGTAACTGCCACTCATTGGTTCTGGGTCTTCCTTCTGGAACTAACCAGGTTGGCCCTTGAAAATCCACATCTCTTTTCCAGTCTGTGAAATGTGAGGGGCCTTTCCAACATTCCTCACTTGCCACTTGCTGCGGTTTCCAAACCCTTCATCAGTTTAGTGACTTTCACCCGCATGGTCTAGAGCTGGTCAACATCCTCCTTAAAGTGACAAGTCACAGACTTAACCTAATATCTGTTTCAGATGAAGTGGCCCAGAAAAGTCCATGCAAAGGTGGTCAGGCATCTTTCGCCTGAGAGCAACGTAATGGATTTTACAATCCACTATATGGTGACGGCAAGATTTTCCCTGCAGCGCTGTTCTGAAGAGCTCCGGCTTACGCTTGCATTTTATCAAAATGCTTTTCTCAATTTGTTCGAAGTTTATATTTAAAAATCAGTTCTACTGTGCTATAAGTAATGTGATAACATGACTAGAAGAGCAATAAATGGGAAATCAGTAATTTCTCATTTTATTGCCAGAATGACTCTATTTCTTTGCCTCTTTGGAAAGAAAAATGGCTTGGTGGAAACAATGGGAGGTAAGCACGAAGATCCAGCTTGATTCCCAGCTCTGCTGTTCACTCAGCAAGCTCCTTGACTCAAGGCTCCGTGAACACGGCTTTCCCATTCACAAGAGGGTAATGGTGTCTGCTTCACAGTGTTGAGCTGACAATGAAAAGGGACTTTATACACAAAGTGGTGCCTACAGCTGAATAAAATAGTTCTCGACATGTGCTTGATTTTTCCCCTTTCTAAAAATATCATTTACTATCACAATACTCTACTGTTTTATGAGGAAAATTGCATGTTCCAGTGCATAATAGATTGTACAGTGGCCTGCATACCTTGTTCTCTTTCATTGCGTACGGAAACCAGGTCTCCTCCAATCTTTCTGCAATCATCTCGTGCCTCTTGCCATGTTTTTCTTTCTTCTTGAACAAATCCAAAGATTTTGACACACTTGGATGAAAGAAAAAAACCCATAGTGAAAAGACTACTGAAAGACATCAGAATTATTTATGAAGATTATAGCTAAATATAAATTTCCTCAAAACCAAATAGAGACCTAAAATTTAAGTTAGTTTTGTTACAAACTTTCTTTGCAAAGCTCTTTTCTCTTCTGGGACAAAGGGTACAACTACTGGATAATATCTTCACATACACTCTTAATTTCCATAGAGAATTGGACATGGGAATCTTGACCTACTCTTGCCTACAATTTTCTAAAATGAAGAGGGAAGCAAAAGTTAGCTTTAAGCTGAAAGATGTGCATTGTCACTCTCCATACGAGGATTGATATCAAGACTGCAACTCATTGTCTTCGTACCTTGTTGTTGTAGAAACTCCAACCTTCCTTACAACCTCCCAGGGGCGCTTGTGTGGCAGGAATAACTGTGGTGTTGATGCTGCTGTTATGTCGCTGGCAGATGAAAGGATTCGGATAACCGCAGTTAATGTCATTCCAAAACCCTGGCAAAAACCAAAATAGCGAAATTAGGTTTACATGTTTATGATTAAAAACACTCTTTTTAAAAATGCATTTATATATTATAAGGGTGCTCAAAAATGATTTAGAGTACAATCAAATTATAATTTATACAAGTGACTCAAAAAATCAGCGCAATATACTTTCACTTACACTAACAGTTCAACTTTGTAGAAAGCTTCCTATGAGCCACGTACATACTTGGTATTGCATATATGTTATCTAAATAGCCACTTACAGCAAACAATAATAATCTTATAATTAATTTTATATGTAGCAAGCATTTACTTAGCATTTACTTATTATCTTGTTTAATTTTCTCAACATATAGGTTCTGTCATTATCCCCATATTTCAGATAAAGATTGAAGAGAGAGATAAAGGAGATAAACATTCTGCATATTTTCCTCAAATCAGAACATTTAAAAATTCATAAAATGAAAAGTGAGAAGATTGTATCATTTATTTGAGTAAATGTTAAGCATCTGTTCTCCTTAAAAATTCAATGATTATGCTGCTACAATTAGAATTGTCCTTTATTCTTCTTTTTCTTGCCTAAGTGCACAAGTTACTACTTTCAGCCTAGAGAGATAGCAAATGACACATCACACCACAAGCCAAATTCAAGAAGATCTGCATTTTGACTACCTGAATTTGAGTACATGACCACACAGTTCTCGTCGTCATTTGCAAAATTGGGTTCACCTGCAGCCCAAGCCACATAATTCACCTTGCTTCCATCCATCCAACTGGAAAAGAAAATCCAGGCATTTAGCAACAATCCAACCGCTAGAATAACTGGTTATACAGTCTAGTGGTGGGAACGGGCAAGTCAACCAAGATGAAGGGACCACAGGATCCTAGGCTAACAGAAGAGAGGGTGCTAGAAAGCAGTTCTAGAGAGAGGGTTCTCTCTGGACAGATGGCTCTTGAGACAAGTTTTAGAGAGGCTAGCAGGAAAACCCCAAAGGTGCTTCTTGTGCACTGTGCTCCTCTGTAGCAACCTGATATCATGGCTACTCTGTCTTCTTTACCCTCCCTGGAAGAAAGCTGCCTTTAAGTCTTGAAGTGGGAGAAGAAATGGAGATGCCAATTACTCCAGATGTGTGCCAGAGCAAAAATCTTTCCATAGTACTTCTTAGGAATCCTTCTCACAAGACACAACCACCCACAGAGAGGCTGAGAATATGGAGTTTCTTGTGAGGCCCATTCTCTAAATTTCATGTTTATTCTGGTTTTTCTTATGTGAACCAATACACATTTTAATATTCATTACAGAAATTCAGAGACATTTAGATGGAAAATGACCAAGAGATCATTGAAGAGATCTCTTAATTTAGAGATGATTAAAATGGGTGTTTGTCCAAAGGGGCATCAGACATTTCTGACTTTTAAAAATAATGAGTGCAAGGTTAGGTCTCATTCCACAAAGAACAGAAGCAATGGTCACAGGGAACATTATGCGGCTAAAACATCTGTGCACAAGCCAGAAAGACACATCTGCTTTTCAAATGTAGGAGAACATGCATATTAATGAGGAAGGAAAGAAACCCCCACATTTACTAATTTCCTCCTCCCCCAGCTTTTCCTGGCCCCTGTTTCCCATGGGAAACAGCAGTCATTCCTCTGAAGGGAAAGCCTGCCATGCAGTTAAAACAGGTTTTCAACATTGTGATGTTAAAGCAGCGAGTGAGGCAACATCAAAGGACCTTTTGGTTCCATGCACCAAGGAGTCCAAGTGGGAATCATAACTTCAAAAATAAAGCCAATGTTCATGTGTATATAGTACGTCTTAGTAGACGATTTACTAACAGGTGATGGTATTCAAAAACAAAGGTGGCTGAAGTTTTACAAGATTAAATCTGGCTTTGACTTACACGCGAATTAGAATGCTGACAATATTTACCAGAATTACTTTAAATTCTTTTCGGTTTTCTTAAAATGCTTTTTAGTTGGACAACCATGGAGGACTTTTTAAAAACACATTCAGCAAAATAAAATCCTCAATCATATTACCCCCTTAAGTAAAGTTACTTTATTTTTATTTACTTACACAAACTTTTTATCCAAGCTGATTGATAGACCAATAAAATATGCTGGCTGTGCCTCATTCTTGTTTACCTAAAACATAGAATTTTACATATAGTTCAATCTATACTTACATAATAAGCAAATTCTTAAATGAAACCTACATATTAATAAGATAACCTATTTGAGACTCATTCTAAGAAGGGATTTATGTGTAAATTTCATGGTATATTCAACCTGTTGAAGGCCATCTCTAAAACAAAGTCACCATTTGGGATTATGCCTCTAAGGAAAGACTTCTTCTCCTACATACCTATTTGTGCAATATTATGAAATATCCTGAGAATTTCAAACATCCTACTACACCTTTGTAATCAAATGAATTTTTATTTCTTTACTACTGTTCAACTATTTTTCTGCTCTTTCTTGCCTCTTTTCTTGCAAAAACCAAGGATGCCATGAAGATTTTTAAAGAGACAGATTAAGCCAAGCACTCTTGAAAAAACAACAAATTTGACCTTCACTCTTAGCTGACAAGTTTGGTACAAACAACCAAGAAAGATTTTTATATGAATAATCAAGCTGTCCTATCTATTAATCAGCAATGTGGTCAACTAACATAGATTTTTTTAATGGATAATCCATCTGTACTATACACAAAGGCTTGGCGTGAACAACTAGTTAGGAATCGCAATCTTTGAAAGTCAAATTAGTAAACTCAAGGCTATGAAGTCTGGTTCCCCAAGAAGCCCAGACTACAATCTGGCTCTGGGTGCTGCGACTGCACTGAAGATTCAGGCAATCAGGTCATTCCTTTCTGTCATGGCCAACACCCACCCCACACCCCTCTGGGATTTCCATCTTTATCCCTGACCTTAGAAGGTGCGAATTCAGCACATAATTTGAAATTGCACCACAGGGTACCAATTGTAGATATTATCTTTGCTTATCCCATGTCACTGGTCCAGTCTTAAATTAATCATTGTCTTACATATTTCCATAGAAACTTCTTTTCACTTTCACTTTGAATAGAAACAAGATCACCAAAATTCTTCTTGCAAAATCCTCGTGCATTTTCCATGGCTTTCTTCTCTTTGCTAAAATAATACTGGTAGTCTTTGTAAATGACCCACCCATCTTCAGTGACTGGTGGATCTGAAAAATTCACAAAAAACGGTGATGAATTTCACTTTGGTGAATTCAACAATCTGGAATGTATGGTCAACAAAAATGAAAAGGGCAGAGTAGCTATATCAGAGGCATCTGCAGCTTTGAGAGGCCAGAATAAGCAGAATGCTCATGCAGATACAGACTGAATTACCTGAGGCCAATTTGCCATTTGCCATGAACTCTGTAAAAACTCACAAATTCTCTTCCCAAGTTCCATGTATCTCTACTGGGTAAAAGAATTTCCAATGTTATTTCATCCATAGGATCCCATAGCTGGAAGGATTTACATCCATGCAACATGATGTTCCCAGTGTAAGGAGTGGAGGCTTTGAGAAGGCAGCCTTTATCTCAATATAACAAGGAACTTGTAACACATGGACTAAGGGGTTTCAGTATATCATGGAAAAGGACCAAAAGAATTCACAAACCAGGAGGGTTCCCAAGGCTTCTGCCAAACCATAGGACTCCATGATTCTGTGTTGTCATAAGCTAAATAAGAGCTCCCAGAGATATCTAGATCCCAATCTCTGGAATCTGAGAATGTTATCTTGTACAGAAGAGGGTACTTGGTCGATGGGATTAAATTAAGGATCTTGATATGGACAGACTATCCTAGATGATGTGGGTGGGCCTTAAATGAAATCACAAGCATCCTGATAAAGGGAGGCGGGGGAGATGTGACTATAGGAGAAGAAAGTGATGTGACAATGAAGCAAGATGTCACATTTCTTGTTCTGAAACTGGAGGAAGGGCCATGAAACAAGAAATGCAAGGAATGCAGCTTTAGAAGCTGGTAGAGGCAAGGAAATTGATTCTCCCTTTGAGCCTCTGGAGGGAGCATGATCCTGCCGATGCCTTGATTTCAGCTCAGTGAAACTGAGTTTATATTTTTGACTTCCAGAACTGTAAGGGAATAAATGGCTATTCCTTTAAGCCACCAAGTTTGTAGAAAATTGTTACAGCACCCACTGGAAACTAATACACGAGCTGAAGAAGAAACATATGCTCTTGAATTTGAGTCATTAACCCTGAGATGTTGTTGTGCTGACAATTGCCTGATGTTTGTGCTGAGGAGCATCTGTCTGGAAAGATCCAAACTTCCGTGGGATTCTCAAAGCTTTTAAGCGATTGTGCTATCTACCTTCTTAGGGCAAGTGTTTTTTGTTTTTTTGTGGGTTTTTTGTTTGTTTGTTTGTTTGTTTTCCATTGGAAGAGGAAAGAGGGAAAAAAGACTATGAATATAGAGATCAGAAAATTTCAAAAAAACAAAAAAACACCTACTGTCTTCAGGAGCTGGTGTTGGCTCAGGTTTTGGTGTTTGTCCTGGAAAAAAAAAATAATAATAATAATGTGAAGTATACTGTACTTGTGCTATTACATTTTCTTCTATTTTCTCCAAAACAGAGTTATCAGGCACAGTAAGCAGTGTCAACGGGAAGAAAAGGACACGAGTTTTGGAATCAGAATATCTAGCTTCAAATCCTAGACCTGGGTTTAAAACGCTACCCTTAATTCTGTCCACTGATCTAAGTAGGAGGAGTAAGGAATGTAATCAGACAGCAACACAGTGTCTCTAGCAGTGGAATCAAGACAGTGGCAAGGTTTCCCAACAGCAGAGGGCAATGTGGTTCCATTTATCTGTTTACAAAGGCAAGTTGACGTACATTTTTGGTTCAATGGTGGATCTATTTGCTTGTTTTCATTTGTTTGTTTGTTTAATATAAGAATCTGTCCCTGGCCAGTGTGGCTCAGTTGGTTGGGAATCGACCTGTAAACCAAGAGGCTGTGGATTCTATTCCCAGTCAGGGCACATGTTTAGGTTGCGGGTTTGGTCCTCAGTCGTATGTAGCACACACAGGAGGAAACCAATCGATGTTTCTCTCCCACATCAATGTTTCTCTCCCTCCCTTCCTCCAAAATCAATAAGTGTGTCGTTGGGTGAAGATAAAAATCAAAAATCAGAATCTGAATCCTCTGACCTCCATGTCTGAATTGGATATGTGCAACATTCTGAGCCAAGATCATGACTGATGGCACTGCTCCCTTTGACTTTTAGTAACATGATATTTGTTCTTTGTGTTGAACACTTCCCGGAATATCAATACTTAGAATATTCAGACTTAGGGAACTTTTCACCTTTGGGTGTCTAATGTAGGTCAAAAGGTGGCAATTCCAAAAAGAAATGGCATATTCCTTGCTCTGCTCACAGAGTAGAGCACTCGCCCCTACCACTGCAGAAACTGAGCCAGAAATCACAGTTCATGGGAACTATTTCGGAGGACGTGACTCTAGTCTAGGATTCCCGGGTGGCCTTTTGATCTTCTGTTCCTTCGGAACATTTGTCTGTATTCAAAAACTTCATTCTCATCCTGTGAAAGGATGGCTCCTGCCAGTTCCTTTATTTTTAACTTTGTTTGTTTGGTTCCACTAATAAAGGGAAGATACTGGGATGCTGTGAGTTAGTTCTTCAAGTGAAGATAAAGGGAGAAACAGGTCATCATACCTTTATGTATCTGGCAAATCCAGTTCTTAAGATGTTCGCAGTTAATATCATTCCAGGACATACTAGGGTCACCTTTCAACTCTCCACAATATTCAATATTTCCATAATTATTAGGTTCTCCATAAGCCCAATTTTCAAAGGAAACCTATGTTAAAAACATCACATAGCAGCCATTTATATCAGGTCAGTGCCAATCTTTTACCCAAACAGGTAAGTGAGGAAAGACATAGTTACAATTTTAAATCCATTTCTCTTTTTTTTTTCACCATAGCTTTGCTTTGAAAGCAAGACGGATAAACTTGAGTCAGAAAGAGCTTTTAATACATGGGAACTTGAAGCTGAGTAGAGTATGCTATGATTATTACAAAATTTTCTTTACTCTCATTGAACAGAATGGCTCTAGGGTCACAAAAGTGGAGTTCACATTGTACACAGTAGGAAGAACTTGGCAAAGAGCTCCACTTATCAGGACTGGGCGTTCCTACATTTCTAACACATTCATAAGAAAAAATATTTCAGTGGGATGTTGGAAACTTTCTCTTTATTAGATGGGTATCATAAAAGTTGCGTTAGTTCCTTTGCAAAAGAAACAAACCAGTGACATGTTACTAACAAAGCCACCAAATTTTACCAAAATGAACAATGGAAGTAAATGGGGGGCTGGGTTTAATTTCCCCAGGAGTTTTCAGTATGGAATCATAGTCCATAGGGTTTTGGATTAAGCATTATAACCTATTTTCCAGGGATATAATATATAATATTCAAAAATCAATGGGTCATCAAATATCCAAGGTCTTTGAAAAGTTGCTGGTGGGTTGTATGAGGAGGCAGAACTGAACGCACACAAAATCACTTCCTATGAGGACTAGTGAGCAAGTCAGCCAGTGCCCCAGCCTCTCACTTCTCCGTTCTTGAGACTGGAGAAGTCTGACCAATGGTCATTAATGAAATATCTCAAGTTGTTTCCAGATCTCCTAATCTATAAGAGGCTACAGAACACTCAATTTTTTAAGAAGCTTAACTACACACATGCCAATTTCACATGATAGAATGCAGATATTATTTTATATAAATGAGTAAAGTGAGTTTCCTAATTTTTTTTTATCTGGTTGACATGGTCACACCTGGGGTGACCAGGAGAGCTACACTGGGGCAGGGCCAGAATAAGAACCCTAACATAGCATTTATTTTTCATAGAAAAATGTCTCTAGCTATCATAATAACCAGTCTTACAAAAAATGTGGACTAAGCCAAAGAATAACATTAAAATAAATACTATTTGAGAAGGGAAGAAAATGATACAGTAAATCGAATCACTCACAGGAGAACCATCACTCCAAGTAAAGCCCTCTGAAGGACTTCCATACGTCAGCCCCAACCAAAAGAGCTCGTGGTAGGTTGCGCTGGCCCTGCAACACATAAGACATAAAGAAAGCTTATGCATGAAACAAGTTTGGTGACCTACGAGGACTAATCAAATTTGAAAGTTACCTCCAAATCAAGAACTAGTTAGTACACAGGTAAAGAGATTCAATGATTAAATATAGGCATTATTCAAGAGATGTGCATTTTGTTACAACCAAGAAATATACTTAAAACAAGCCATCATTTGAGAATAAGTAAGTTTAAAGCACTGAAATATAGTCATTCAGTTACTTATTTAACAATATGTGCTGAGGGTCTTATACTTTTCCATTCATCGCAGCATTTATACTTATAAAATTAAGACACTTAAAAGTAAAACTGGATTTAAAAGGGCCCATGGATCTGGGGTACAATATATGAATTCAAAGCAACACCATGAGCCAACACTTTTGAAAACATAAAAATTTTCTCTGATCCTTTTGTAGTTCATAAGTATGATGATTGGGTATTCACACTCTTGTGTGACATGTACCTCCCACAAACCTTGTTACGACACCAGAACATCACCATGTGACACACACAAAAATTTTTTTCTCAACATCATTAGCACCAAATAGACCAAAAGAAGGGACGTTATCAAGAGAAGATACTCACGTTATTAACCGCCATATTGTTTGCTTTTCCTCTTTATTATTGATACTTGCTAGGTCTCCACCCAGAGCTCTACAGAAATCTCGAGCTTCAAACCATGTTTTCTTCTCATGTATTCCTTTGGTAAACAGCTAAAAATGATGTGGTTTCAGAAGTTGTTTTACACTGCATAGCTTATTGACTTGAGAAATAATTACTTACTTTTGATGAGATTTCCTTTCAATAAAAAGCAAGACATTGCAATGGCCCAAAATAATGTTAATTCTCTTGGTTAAAAATCAATTTATGAGTGAATATTTGAGTAACAAAATTTAGGGAATGATTCTGTTGGTAACACTTTAAAAATAAAATTATGTGATAGCACAGGAGAAATTAGATTAAAATCTTAGGAACTTTAGGCACATAGTTCATTATAGAAGACAGGATTAATCTGGTTAGGTGTGAAATGCAGCAATGAAATGGAAAAAAAATGAAGAAACTTCTGATACAGAGAAAGTAAACATGTATAGAGAGCATTTTAAGGAAAATAGCTTCCCTAAGGTTGTGCCACAGATTGGTACGCTGTCAGGGTTAAACCATAAATAATCTGGCAGCTTCTCAAGACTTCCTTGGTCACATCCCTTAAAACTGCTTTGTCTTTTTTCCTTACAGATGCATATTTTCACAAAGACTGGAGCACATACTCTGACACCCACCTGTCAGAGCATCTAAAAAGATGATCACAAGCGAAACGTGATTTAATAGATTAATAACTTAAGGAATATGTGATATTATCCAGAGGACTGCGGTGGATATGGAATCCACTGACAGTCTGGCAACACTTGTCAGCATGCAAAGAATTTAGGAGTTCTTTGTCTCCACACACTTTTATCATTTTCATTCATTGTTTTCCATGAGCCATGGCCCTATCATCCAAGGCCTGTGGAAAAAGGAATGTGCTTCCAACAGATTGTGGCTGCCCAGCTGTCATCACGCCACCCAAGGTGACCTTCACCTTGACCCTAACTTGAGCTCTCCAGGCAACAGTATCTTGAGCAAGTGTCCACTTAAGTAACCTGAAGACTCTTGTGACTACCCCAACTTGCTAGACTGTAATATAAGATTTTATTTTATTGAATTGATTTCCTATTAGCTGAATTTTATTAATAACTCCCATTTCTTAATCTATACAAAGATGGTCGATAGATTTCCAAACAAACCCTACCCCAAGCACCTCTAAGACCACAGATGTTTCAGTGAAGCACATCTGTAGATTTGTTAAACATACACCTGGATAATGCCTCCTGGAACCTAGGTTCACTCCCCAGCTCTGGAGATTCTGCTGTTTCTCTCTAAACCCTGCAACAAATCTCCATAGCCCATCGCTCTGAGCGAACGGCTGTGTATAAAATAAACCTGGCCTTTGGGTGGCAGCTCAAAAGTTTCCTGGTAGCAACAATAGCCGATCTTCTTTGTGTTTGTCCTCAGTTAATTAATGTACAAAATCTCTCCTCTTTGAGCCCGATACATTCCCTTCTGTATAAATTACGCTTTTAGCCCAGACTGGCTAATCTGGATTGGACAGTTCACCAGTCTCTATTGCTATGAATGGGAGTTTCCTACTCAACTAGCCATACCCCTCAAGTTAGAGAAGATTAAGCAACGTCATTCTGACACACATTGATAATTCAGGTACTTCAACAACCCTGCCTGTGTTAGAAGGCACGCCACGGCCATATGCCATTCACAGGATTAAATAACAGAGGTCCTGAGAGAGGAACTTTAGAAGCCAATATCATTAAGCAGTAGATAAGTATATTTCTGCATTTGTCTAAACCTAACCATCTCTTTAAAAAAAAGGACTTATAAGACAAAGAGAAAAAAAGGCTCAAATCAATTCATTTGGGTGTTTGGTTGTATGGGTGAACTTGTTTACGTAAGGAAAAACTGTATGATCTAGCCCGGGATTGTATAAAATAATAGCAGAATGTCAAATTGTTGTTTAAAAGGCACTGAACCCCCCTGTGCTCCTTCCTACCCAGCAAGGGCTCCATCACCCAGAGACATAATAATGAGGGGCTACATCAGGACAATGGAGGGTTATCTTCAGGATGCCCACGTGGCATTTTGCAGATTCATTTATCAGTTCAGTTAACTAAAACTTGATCTCTAAGAACAGGTCAAAGATGATATGCAATGGGAAAGAATGAGGGGGAGTAAAAAGTTCTCATTGAGATGAAAAGACATGCAAACTCAGACTAGGGCCAGAAAGCATGGAGAAGGGGAGAGAGGCAGAGAAGGGGGTGATGCAGGCAAAGCATGAGAAGAAAGGTTGCTGTGAACTGTGTTTGTGCTGAAGGCTATTATTGCTGGTCTCCATGCAACTGTTCGTTAGCCTTCATCCAAGGGGAGCTCTTTAAAAATGAATGATGCCAGGTCCCCCTTCCAGATCGATAAAATCAGAACTCCTACAGGTGAAGCCTGGGCATGGTGGGTTTTGGTTTCATTTTGTTTCAATTTCTTAGCTGGTTCTTTAGGCTGGAACATATTCCAAGTTCTGTATTAGCTTTGCAATTGTGACTTACCTTGAAACACAAGCTTGATTTACTGGTGCTGCCCCAATCCTCTGGACATTTGGGTTCAGGTGTTGTTGTGGGCTCTGGAGGGCGCGTTACTCCTTCTGCCCAGTATTTGCACACAAATTTTGCCTTTTCTTCACATTTCAAAACATCCCACAAGCCCCCTGCAATCCCAGTTTTCATGGCAACACAGCCTGGTTTTCTCCCTGTGTTAAACACATAAAGCAGAGTTCACTTAACAGGTGCTGCTGACAGCTGGCCATGCTCACAGGAGACAGTTCAAACCTGAGTGGCAAATCATGTGGTCAAACCCGCCTGTGATGCGGAAATGCAGAGGAGAGAGCCTGTGACATTTGGCCATTTATCTGTGCTTTTCTGAATTGTTACTTACCTTTTATTTGTGTGGACCATGTCCCCAACTGAATTACAATCTCAAAGGTCAGGGTTTTGATAACATTTTATATTTCTAATATCTGGCAGGATAACTCCCTTACAGACATTCAATAATACATTTAATACTTTAGCATAATAAAATGCACTATTATTGCAAAAACTGTAGTTTAATATTTCTTTTTTTTAAATTCTTTAAGATCCCTTCTTTCCTAGGTTCATGTAGGTTTCCCAGGATAGAAATTGTTCACTGCAGACTTCAAAATGAGATACACCTGAGCTAGAAATTTAGTTTGTTATTCAATCACTCTGAACTTGTTGCTACATCTTAAAATACAAATGTCACTAACTACCTTACAGAGTTGTAATGAATTTTTTCATGGGTAAGAAAAGTACATAAAATAAAATGAAGACTATATCAAACTTAATAGCTTATAATTCTGTTTCACAGTTTTCATTATTCCAGATAGTAATTATTTAAGACAGAGCTTTGAAAACAGTAGAATTCCTTCTGTTGAGATGAGGTCATCTTTTATTATTATTCTTTCTTTTAGCCTTTGCAACATCATGGTGAGACATGGAGAACATTACGCTAAGTGAAATAAGTCAGTCAGAGAATGACAAATACCATGATTTCACGCATATGTGGAAAATCTAATGAACAAAATGAAGTAACAAGCAAAACAGAGACAGACTCATAAACAGCAGGCTGACAGCTCTGGGTGGGGGAGACTGGGGGTGGAAAGATGGAGCAATAGGAAAAAGGACTCATGGACACAGACAACAGTGTAGTGATTGCTGGGGCAGGGGAAGGTAAAATACAATAAAAGCATAAAGAACATTAAGTGTTTGGAGTAACTCTCAAAGTTCTGGGGAGGCACATCTTTTCCAAAACATTTTCATTAATATCCCTGATTCCCTATGGCTTCAGTTTCATCCATTTTTATTCCCTAAGGACATTCCAGGATTAATTTCCCCATATCCTGCAGCTGAATGATCACCACCAGCAAAATTAAGGACTCTGTCCTAGAGTAATTATTACCACTTCTACTAGTATTGTTTTAAAGTGTGCACACAGCTCTTACTATATTGGCCAGTTCTTTAAAACTCAACTGAAATCTTACTATTTTTCAAAGCATTCAATAATTAGAAAAGAATCACACTATTCAAATTACTGATCAGTTTATCTTATTGTGAGCTGAGAATACAAATTAAAAGAACTCCTGAAGATTAGGATTTGTTCGGCTAAGTAGTATATTCATAAACTTTAACTATTATTCCTTCTTTAGTTCTTTGGCCTGGGGGTTGTCACACTGAGTAAGGTCATATGCTACAACATCAGTGTATAAAGAAGGCAAAGACTCTTTCAGAGTCTATTTCAGAAACTACTTAGTAGGGAAGCAAATCAACATTTAGAGGGAGGCAGGTGGTGGGGCAAGCAGCACAGATTTGGAAATTACCCAGATTGGTCTAAATTCATGGTTGCAAGCTTCCTGGTCACACAAATTTTCTGAGTCCCACATCTCTAAAATGAAGACACTTAAAACTTACCTTGAAAGTTTCTTATAAGGATAAAATAAAATCCAACACATATAAGGGATTAAGCAGGGTGGCATATACAAGATGCAGAAATGAGTTCCATGTAACCACTACCAACTCAAGCACACTAATATCTCTATTCATAGTTGCATTAAAATGGTGTACATCCCTTTAGCAGAGTTTTAAGCTTTCAGAAATAAGCTAACCATTTGGGACATTTGTAACCATTCAGAATTTCATAAATATTTTTCAAATAGAGCAGTAATCAATAATTGGCAGATTTGCTCATTGCAAACTAATTGAACATTTTTTTTAAAAAAGAAAAAACAGAACTAGAACAGAATATAAAATACTGAAAGCACAATTAATTTACATAGTCATTTGGACAGGCACATAAGGAAATCACAGGCTTTGCCCACCGGTGTGCACACTGAATTCAAAGCTCAGGCCGAAGTTCTGCACGTACCTGGCATTTCCGAGTTCCAGTGAGTGAACTGGACCTGCTCCTCGATGGTCCACTGAAAGGTCCCTTTGTTTTGTACGTCAGAAAGTCCTATCCAAAAATATTTTTCAGGCCTCAATCCAACAAAACTAGTTAGAAAGGCTTGCTCATATCTAAAAAGCAATAATAACAGAATAATTTTTGAAAAACTAATTAAACTAAATTTTAGAAATAATTATATAAATATTTCTAATTATCAACGTGAAATGTATCTCATTTCTATGTTTGCGCTATGATTTAGTTGGTAACTCAAACATATTTTGTTATATTTATGTTATTTATATTCTGCAAATGTTCACCAGGGAAATGTGATCTTATGAAGGTAAGATATCACACGGCTGAGTGAACAAAATCTTTTAAAAATACTCAAACCATTTTTCCCTATTCCTCACCAGCCCCTCTGCCATTCTCAAAATATAAGAGAATTCTGAAAATGAAGAAGAAAAAACTGTAACATTTTAAAATGCATTGTTTAAAAATCAGTCCATTTTTCAAATATTTCAAATGCTCTGCACTATATTTGGTTAAGTAAATTGAAAAATCATAGTATTATCAAGCATGATACAAATGGAAAAATCTGTGTGGATTTCCCCCTCAATTGCCTTCTCATATCTATGCTCCGAAATAGAAAATTATTAGGAAATACAGAGAAGTTGGGATTCAATCTCTAGAAAGAATTGGGAGCAGAATCACAAATGCCAACATTTTCTCTCCCTTTGGATCTCATCTATGTATCTGGCATAATAATAACAAAATTTGGTTAGTAAAGGAACCAAAGTTTCTCTTAATTGACAAATACCAGACAATGAGACAGCAATGTAGGCAAGAATCTCTCTTTGAAGCAAGAGTGAAGTGGTGCCCAAAGCTTCCAAGAACAAAGGGAGGTGGGTGACTCCAGAGAGAGCAGAGAGGGACGTGCAGGGCAAGCTTCCATAACAGAACATTTGTTTGACCCTAGTCTGAATAATTCCATTCCCTAAACCAAAACAAAAAAAAAAATTCTAAGTTCTACACTCAATTTCTCTTAAAAGTCTAAAAAACAAATTAAACCATAGAGTTAGTGAACTCCTGAATATACATATCATGGAAAACACAAAGAAAAATAAACCTAAACTATAAACTGTAGGGGAATCTCCACTCCAGTAGACCAAGGGGTCAATGACAGTGCAGATCAGATGCGTCCCCACTTTACTGAGAGATGTGCAGCTCATCTCTGTGTCGTAAGATAAAAAGTACCCGTGTTCTGATTGTCATGTGTTAGCATAATATCAGGGCACTGCCATGTATTAGACATTTAACTGTACATGAAAGAAGGATGTGGGCTGAACTACAACGTCTTTCATAAAAACTATGCCAATGACAGCACATCTTTCATTTTTATTGAAGGGTTTCTAATATCAAGAGCATCCTCTACATTGTATTGAGTCTGCCTTGGACGGCCAATGGATATGACTTGTACTACAACTCAGTAATATTTTACTTTTTCACTGAAAATGATATGGACATTTTAAATTTTCTTTTAAGTTTCTCCTGGGCTTATTCCAGAGTTTTGCAAAGAGTAGGGGAAAATAAATAAACACTAAAATCTTAAAAATGAATGGGACTCCAGAGGTCAAAAGTTACATAAAATTCTCTATATCCAGATGATTTTCTTGACCTATAAATCTAGTAAACCTGGCAAAGAAAAGAGAAAAAAAGAAAGAATGGGGAAAATGAATAAAATATTCAGTAAACCTCTCTGCCCTCTTTTTTGGTGAAAAAAGTGGTAAAGATAAAAGTAGGATTTTTCAGCTGAAACTTTTTTATTATTTTTCCTGCTTCAAAAATGGCCATATCAGAAAAAGTTATGCCCATACTACAGTATCAGTAAATAGTTCTGAATATTGCATTTAGTACTAAAAGTAACAAAATATTTTATAATGTTTACAATTAAGAATTCAAATAAGAATATGACTGTTAATCTTCTGCTTTTACAAATCATACCTCATGATCCTGTGTAATTTACTCAGAAATATAGAGCACATTGATACCTGGGCTTTTCTGAAAATGTTTCATTATTTGACATGTTAAAATAGAGTTAAGATTGTTTCATACCTGTCTTCCACAGTTGTCAGGTAAGCCTTCTCGTTCACACAGGTTTGGTTTGCTTCTGCAAATGTTGAAAGGGTGTGTCCAATCATATAGCAGTAGAAGCCGTATCTTTTCCAGCCCTGTTAATGTTATCAAGCAGATTATCACACACATGTATTAGATAATATTATTTTAATAATCCCTCTGTCATGAAACATAAATTGATAAAGAACAAACAGAACACAAATGTGAATAATCTGAAATGCGATGAAAAGCATTTATACAAAGAAAGGAAATAGTAGTGTTTTATTCCTCAGAAGACAAATTGTGATACAAAATGGGTGGGAGGCCATCATTCTCTCTCCTCCAATAAAATGATTTGTGAAATGTTTATCAAAGCAACCGAATATAATGGCAAAGACTTCAGTTTCAGAATGGGGAACCACAGGAAATAAGAGGCAGAATAGCAAGGTTATTGCCTACTTAAGCCAGTAGTAGATGCCGAGTATAAAGCTGATCATCTGGTCATAGGAGAGTAGCTAATAAACTTCTGACAACATGATTTGGCATGGTCCCTCTCCTATACTTCAAACACACAGAAACGCTGAATAAAAACATAACAAAAAATCCATACTAGAGTTTGAAAAGGAGAAGGGGAACTCCCCAGGCACCAGAAAGTAGTAGAAAACTAAAAGCTGGGTCCTCACTGGTGTGGCTTTGTGGGTTGGGCACCATCCTGTAAACCCAAAGGTCACCAGTTTGATTCTGGTCAGGGTGCAGGCCTGGGCTGTGGGCCAGGGCCCCAGTTGGGGGTGTACGAAAGGCGACCAATCAATATTTCTCTCGCTCATTGATGTTTCTCTCCCTGTCTTTCTCCCTCCCTTCCCCTCTCTCTAAAAATAAGTAAATAAAATCTTAGAAACGAACAAACTAACTAAAGGCTGAATTGGAAAATGTACCAGCTGAGAGTTGTCTAGAGTGTAGCAAACCTAGATTAAGGCATCAGAGTCTAGGGGCTGGGACTTAAATGTCCACACAGATTAGGACCTTAACTATCAGCTTATCTGAGGCAGGAGATGGAACTGAAATTCTTGCATTAAAAAAATCTCCATTAAAGGTAGCCCCCTGTGAAAGGAGAGTGAAAAACTTTGCCCACAGAATGGGGAAATAACAGAGATATTTGTCATCTGCCTGGCGTTCTGGGAACAGGGAAAAATAAATCTGAAAATAAATACCAAGTCTGTGTCACAGATGGGTCTAGCCCCAACTTTACACTATTCATACTGTATGGGAATCCACAGGGAGGTGGGGAAAACAAACTTGATCTACAAAAGGAGAATCTCCTAGGCACCTGGAGAAGTAAGTGCAAAACTCACACCAGAAATACTTCCTCAACCCAGGTCACATGAGATTATGGCATTTGAGAGTCGGGGTGGAGGTGGGGTGGGGACTAACTCATAATCAAAAACTACAAATCCTGTGAGAAAATGTCTCATGTTAATTGAGAGTTAATAATTTAACATAATAAAACATCTGGAAAAGTATGTAAATACGTATGTTTAAGATGACTTAAGTGACCATAGAAGAAGTAGAATCAATAATGAAGAATCAAAATGCTATGAACAAAGAATGAGAGGATTTGAAAACACAAAAAATATAGAATTTCAAGAAAAGAAAAATATAAAGTTAAAAACTAAACTTCGAAATTGAAAACAGCCCCAGCGTATGTGGCTCAGGTGGTTGGAGTGTCAGCCCAGGACCGAAAGGGCTGCGGTCAGGGCAGTGCCGAGGCTGTGGGGTGGACCCCAGTTGTCGCAGGTAGGAGGCAACCGACAGATGTTTCTCTCTCACGTCAGTGTTTCTCTCTCTCTCTCTCCCCTTTCCTCTCTAAAGTCACTAAAAAATATCCATGAGTGAGGCTTAAAAGAATTGAAAATAAATCAAATTTCAGAAATTGAAACTGAACGAAAACAAAAACAGCCTTTCTTTTCAGATGACTTTCAAACTGATTACTAAGAAAAAAATGAGATTAACAAAATCAAAATGCATGTCAGGTGGACATATTCAAACTTCTTCCTTACACTGTACAATGCAACTAGAGTATTGCAGTTCACCGTAGCCATTCTCCACATAAACATTAAAATAAAACATTTCTCAAAAACAAAAAATGGCTAGATTAAATGTAGAAAATAGGTGTTTTAGAATGATTACCAAATTGGATAAATGTAGCAGAGAAATTAAAATATGAAAAGAGGTTAGAAAACATGTTGACTGAAAAATAGGATGAGAACATCAATCTAAGGTATATTTCAGAAACACCAAATAAAATTAATGATCGATAATTTTTAAGAATTAAGACAGTACAAGTCCTCAGAATGAAGGGGCATATTTAGTACCAAACTGAACCACTAAAATCAATTCAAATCTTAACACACATTTACTAAGCCTGCAGAATGACAAAAACGATGAAGACTTAAAACCAGAAAATATAGTTAACCCACTTTTGAAAAGGGAGGATTACTCTCTAACAGGAATTCCAATGGCAAAAATCAAGGCCCGGAGAAAATAAAATAATATATAAAGTAGTATCAGAAAATAAATTTCAAACTACAGTTCTAAAATGACCTATCTAAATTATTACGTGGGGCAAGGATGAATTCAAGACATTTTCAGACAAAGACAGAGGGTTTTAGTCTCCCAGATCACCAGTGAGAGAGCTTGGGAAAGATTTACTTTGGCAAGAAGGAATGTAAAACCAGAGGAACAACCAATAGGCCCGAAAGTCTGCTCTGAGCAAACAAAGAAATGAATGTCTTAGTCAATCCAGGCCTAAGTGCCTGTACAAATGGCAAAAAATAACTAATTGGCTGTGGGAAGTTAAATAATGGAACAAGAATGAGATCTGTAGTTTAGTTAATCGTATTGTAGCCACATGAGTTATCTGGTTGTGATAATGTACACTAATTAGATAAGAAGTTATCATTTGAGAAAGCAGAGTGGGTGACAGAGGAATTCTATGTGCTTTTTGGTCAGTTTTGTGTGAGTCTAACATTTTTTCAAAATTAAACTTTTAAAAAATGTTTAAGTAGAATAACAATCTTCAGTTTGTTCAGGAAGCAGAGAGAGATATTGAATAACTAACTTCAAGTCAGGAATGCATGTTAAAAACATAAAGTTAACCATTTAAAAAATAGAAGTAGAATGTATAATCTCCAAATGTATAGAAGAGAAAAATGGGATAAAGATATTTAATAGAACCAATAGGGTGCAGGAAAGGAGAAAAATAAATAAAATAAAACATAATGGTCAACAAAATAAAGTTCGAAATAAGATTGTAGAAACTAATCCAAATATGTGAGTCTATAAAACAAACCTAAACTCATATGTTTGCCAGTTAAAAGCCAGAGCTCCTCAAATTAGATTAAAAATAAAAATGCAGACATATATTTATAAGAACCATTCCTAAAATACAATGATTAAAAGTAATTAGTTGGAAAAGAGCTTCTAGGGAAAATACCAAGCAAAATGATATCTTCTGTAACAATATTATTTAAAATTAATTTTATGAATAAAGTAATTACATAATTAAAGGATTGATTCATCAGGAACATATAACACAGATCAAAGTATGTAAAGCAAAAATTGACAGAACTACAAGAAGAATATTTTATCAAGTAGACAAAATATCGGGAATATAAAATATCTAGATAATATAATTGTTAAATTTTATCTGGTCAACGTATATACACCTGTGAACCCAATTATCAAAGATCATTCTGTTCAAGCACATATGGAATATTTACAAAAACTAACTACGAGCTACACCATAAAGACAATCTCAACAAATAACAACAAAGAGCTTTATATGTTCACAAGGGAGGAAAATTAAAATCAAAAGTACCTCCCAATTATTTAGAAACTAGTAAACAAACAAAACACCCATCACTATCAACATACACACACACGCACACACACACACCTCTAAAGCATTCCTGGGCCAAAGAAACCAAAAACATTTAGAACAGAATCATAATAAAACACTAACTACATAACAAAACACAGTGGCTGTTCCATGGAGTCAACTACACCTTTTATTTCTGTAAACATTTTAAAATGCATTCAGTTTAACATCATATCCATTAATTCCTCTACCTAAACCTCCTGGTGGTATATTTGATATTTCTGAATTTCAAACTCATCCTTGGGATTCCCAGTCAGCCTGGAAAAAGAGACTCCTGTATAAAGAGAATCACATTTGCATCCGTCAGCCATCCTGGAACTTTAGTATCTCAAGACCACCTTATGAGAATTTCTTACCCAGTATTTCCCACACAGGTAAGCAACGAGCTGAAAACTGAATCCCAGATCAGTATGGCAAGAGGCCTGTCACTTTGAATTCTCAAAAAGACCCCTACACCAGCCAGTACCCAGGCCCAGACTCCTGCTCAGAAAAAGAAACTGTCATATTTCTTTGCTGGTGAGTGGATTTTTTCCTAGTTTTCCCAGCTTTTTGAGAAAGTCATTGCCTAGAACAGGTGTTTTCAAACTGGTCAAATTATTTAATAACTCTGAGCTTCAGCTGCCTCTTCTATTTAACTAAGAATATAACATTTATCCTTTAAACCAATGACAGCATAATAATTGCATTCAACAGTTGCTTTTTATTAAAATATTTTTCTATTTTTCTATTACCGTCCTAATCATTAAACTGAATTATATCAGATTACAGACATAACAATTAATACACTATATATACAACTTCGATTGATTGCATAGAAGTAGTAAAATTTAAGGAGTGTTTCTTGTTCATAGAAAATTACAATAGTACACAATACAGTCTCCTGCACATGCATATGATTAGGCAAAGAATACCTAAGTGTAGTGGGAATAAAACCAGTAGTGAAAGTGCAGTGACCTGATGACAGAAGACAAGAATCTAGTCTTGCCCCTGTGTGACTCTAAGAAAGTTGCCACCTCTCTGAACTGAAACTTCCAGAATGCAAAAATTAGAAGTGGAATCTTCGACATCACTAAGATCATTTATATCTCTAGCAGCCTGTGATTTTTCCGTATCTGCTCCATGTTTCTCTATGGTTTATTTGTGCAGTTCTAAATTATGTTTCATGGATTCTCAGCCTATTTGTATTTGCTATGATTTGATCATGACATGACACTCTTGGAAAGAAAATACATTTCTACTTTATTTTTGTCCAAGAGAAGTGAGAAAGGAAAAAAGCGGAAGATGGCCAACTCAGCAATTAAACAGGAAAATGATAACCATACACACAGGATTTTGTAGCGTCTTTTCACTTTTAGAAATTGTTTTACAGAGATCACATACTTTAACCTCAAAGAAACATTAAGACCCTCGGGGAAGTGTTACTAACTGTTGGACAGGTGAGGTGGACGCAGAGTAAGGGTGCACAGCCTCATTCAAGTTACAGGAGTCACTGCTGGCTACGACCAGCTAGAGTTTAGATCCCCCGCCTCTCATTGCAGGGATCTACTGGAAGGAATCCCCATCAGAAGGAGGCCCATCAAAAACATTATAAATGGCCAAGTGACTAAGGGTTGTTTTCTCACTGTGACATAAGGTGATCTACTAGAAATGTCCTTGACAACCCACAGGGTCACAGACCACCAACACCTCGATGACACCTTGTCTCATGACCTGCCTTCATTACCCTCTCCAGGCTCCACTCACTGTGTCATTTTATTCTGTTTTCTTTCCTCCAATTCCCATGACATTCTGAAAGGAGCTACTGACCACAAACAACCCACAATAATTGTCGAGAACGCCTGAAGAGGTACTGGGGCGAACAAGGACACAAAACTGTGAAAGTTTTGGCTATCTGTGACAGTCACAAAATACTTTCTCAGACAAAAATAAAACCAAGGGTATCATGTGATATCGCTGATCTGAAATCACTGTGTACGTCTGTACTCACTTTCTTGCAGCCTGCGTCTACTTCCACTATTCCTGGCCCTTGGGCTTGGGACTTCATCTTACAGATGTAGCCAAGAGGCTGCTCGCAGGTCTTATCTGCCCAGTACCCGTCCTGCAGAAAGCAAAGGGGAAAAACTTAATGCTTACCAGTTGTTGGACTTCGATGCTATCTTCTTATAATTGTGCCTCATAAAAGGAAAACAACGATTTGAGGTTGTTAAGGGAAAATGACATCCATGCAAAGGAAAGGTAAACTGATGTTTTACAAGTAAACAGCAAATTGGACTCGGACTGCAAAGATGTAAAGTGAGAGTGGAGCCCCTGTGTTTTTATATCTTGGCTGTCTGACCCACTGTCTAGCAGGAGAGTCAAACTCATTTTTACGGGGGGCCACATCAGCCTCTCGGTTGCCTTCGAAGGGCCGAATGTAACTTTAGGACCGCATAAATGTAACTACTCCTTAACCAGGGGCAAGGAGCTCGGTGCTGCCACTGGGTAGAAACAAGGTGCTGGGCTGGATAAAATAAGGTGGAGGGCTGCATTCCGCCCGCGGGCCTTGTGTTTGCCACCTGTGGTTTAGAGGGGTCTTTTCATATTTGACACCATGTAACAAAAAAACAAAAACAAAAACACAACACACGAATATAGCTCTCCAAGCACAGATTCCAGGCTTTGGGACCCAGAGTAGATATAACTAGGTGTACTCAGAGCAGCCAGCTGAAAGTAGAACCAATGTTCAGAATTGATTCATCAAGCCGTGTGTATGTATGGCACCATTTAGGACCCAGCATAGGGACAATATATGAGTATTAGGGATTGGTTAATTTCAACCATGACCTAAAAGTTTCTGTTGGTTTCTTTTCTGGGCCTCTTGAAAATTTGACTTTGCTAAACAATTGGGAGAGATTTAAGAAACTGAATCTGAATTTTGGTTCAAGCTTGATCTGTGTCAATTAACCTAGACTAGAAACAATCTAAACAACCATATGTAACAAGTGGAAAAAATTCCGTGCAGCTTTTGCTAGATGTCAGTCATTCGTGACCCCTCACCTTGCCTTTCATCACAACACAGTCATCCTGCCTGTTGTTTTCGTGGCTGGGTTCTCCACGAAGCCATTTGGTAAATGTTACTGGGGTCCCATCAGTCCATTGAAAGTACATTTGAATCTTGATGTCATTTAAGCCAATCCATAGCTCATCGTTTGGCTCTACACAAGAAGAAAGACACAGGAGTAACTTACACAAAGTTTCCATTCTAAAGATCAGGAAGTTATCAAGAAAGGAAGGCTCTCTACCCTCAACAATAGTTCTAGTCTATTGACTGCGACTATCATAAAGGACCATCCTCTTGAGCATTAACCTGGCCTACGTGCTATAGACCAAGATGCAAGCTACACTTCATGTTGTCAATTTTACTTAAATTGTGTTGCAAAAATGAAATTGAGGTGAGTCTATCATTACCCTCTATCCTGTGAAGCTTTTGTTGTTGTTGTTGCAAATAACTTACCATACCAACTGCATTCATCACGTTGGAAATACGGCACTTGCTTATATATAAATCTGTTTGACTACTATTAAATGTTATCTATGTTTCAAAATAATAAATATAAAAAAACAGTTTTATTTTACTGATTGTGTTGCTAGCAATAACATTTTATTTTACTGATTGTGTTGTCACTGTGTCTAGCTACACAGTGAAAAGACACATAAACCAAGAGGCTGGGCTGTGGCCCAACCTTTGGCACCTATGTATTAGTTTATAAATATAAATGAATCTGGAATTATTTTCACCATGAAACACCAGAAAAACCCAAATAGCAAATAAAAGTCAAAACAAAAAAAGTCAGGTCTAGATACAAAATGTGATTGTTTTGTATTAAAATTCTATAACTTTCATTATTGATTTTATCAGTAGTTATACTTCTGAAATTCTAAATATCCTAACTAAAATGGGACAATGTTGAAGGCCTGGGGTTTTATGGCCAAAAACATATAACTCCAAATTTTAAAGAATGAAAGAATATACAGTTCGATATCTATTTAATTGTACCACTGTGAATTCCATCATGAATGCTTGATTTATGTTCTTTAAAATAGAATTACCTGCCAAAGGATTTTAAAGATGATTTTGTATGGTCGAAAATGAGAAAAATGCCACACGGCATAGGCATTTCCCTAACAGTTTAGCCTCTTCCTCCTCAACTTGTCACTCAACTTTGCTTTTGGAGAAGTCCCTGATTGGCCCAGAGCCAACCCCTGCAGATGTTTCCAGTGCCACAAAACGTGACTGACAGTTGCCAGGATGATCCTTTTTCCTGTCACTGAATTTAGCAGATGATAATCTTTTTGTGCAGCCAATATAGGCTTCAAGATGACCTCATGTACCCATCTCTGAAGGATTTAGTTTCAAGACTAATGAAAACCTAACTCCCCAGTCCCGTACTTACAATAAAGTATTAAGAGTTTTCTATAAACATTTTTCACGCTAAACTGTTCTTCTCCTCTAGGTAATTCCAAAACACAATCTTGATCCTCTAAAAACGTATAAGAAGTAAGTGTAAAGTTGTTAGGCTGATTTTTATAAATCAGTTACAGAAGCTATCTTAACTGATGGAGTCATAACGTATGCGTGCAGGTCCCCGTTCACCCACTGCCTTTCCATGGTTAATGTAAAAGACGTTTCGACTAGCTGCAAAAGGTTTCCTAGGCTTTTGATTTAGAAACAATTCTTTTAATTTTTTAACTATACTTTTATCAATATTACTTTCATTGTTTTAAAGAAATCCTTCTCAATAGTAAAGGAGAACAGGTTTCCTTGGTGAAAACTTATGAATTCTCAAATTGAATAAAAGCAAACATTGCCACCTAACTTCCCAAAATAACTATAGCAATAAACATATAACATTCTCCTAACTTTATATCCTATTGCATAAAATACAGCAAAATTTCACATTACTGCTGTAGTATCTTTATTTTATTTTTTGCAGAATAAAGAAGACATTTATCTTCCCTCCATATACCCCTGCAGCATCTTAACTAAACTGTTTTCCACAGAGTCATTGGCAAATTTTATTTCCTATTATAAGCATCATAACTTATCTGTCATAATTACTCGAGTGCATCAGTTTTGATTACATTATTATCATCCAGGTAAATATAGAATAATAAATCTTTTAGAGGCTGCACAGTCTACTGTCACTGCTACTAAGCTAAACGAGGAAAGCAGAGGAGGAAGGATTCCATTTGGCACAGATGCCAGGAGTTAGTAGCGTTTGGGGATCTTTTAACTCTTTCTCTGACACTATTCTATTGTTTTATTTGTCAATTGCTTTTCCTGTCCCCTCCCCCAACACCTATTAATTGTCAGTCAGTGTCAGGAAGCAACCCCCAGCATCACCACCATCCATTTCCCCTTGTTTTGTTTGCTGGAAATGAGCAGCTGCAGCTCTTCAAAAGTCTCATCAGAGGAAGCAGAAAATGATAATCATTTAATCAGGAGTACCAAGGAGGGCTCATTATCATCAGCTTCTTCCTCACCCTCCTCTTCATATCCGCATTCCCAATGCATTATACCCACATTTCTTTTATAAACTTTTTCAATTTTTGAAAATGTTACATCATTTAAGTTACTATATTTTCTATACACATCTTAAATGATGTATCTAAAATGGACATACAAATGTCTTTAGAAGATTGAGGCCAACATTTAACTATACCAATAAAACATACCATTTCTTTCACCACTCAACATTCTAGAAGCATTAGTTAGCTTAATAAGGAATAAAAATTCCAAGTGTGAAATGCTTCATTTACAGACCTCTCTTGTAAAATAAAATATAGCTTTAAAAAATACGCACACACACACACACACACAAATAACCACAAAATAAAATGAAATACTGACGACAAGTTTAAGGTAGCTGCTCTGAACAGACTATATATACAAAAATAACATTTTCTGAAAGTATCCAGAATGGATTACATATGAAAAGAAAAATAAATTAGCTTAGTGATAAGACTTCTTTAAAATACTATACCATTTTTATACTTTAGGAATGATACATATTTATTATTAAATGTATTAAATTGATAATTGAATTAATTTGAATTTATTACATTTAATGTTGATGATTAAACTTTCTGGACATGAGCAGCAGGTGAGGAAGACTCCAGTCAAGCACGTTATTGATGCATTCTTACCATAACCCAGCTGGGAGATAATGAAGTCAAACTCCTCGATGGTGTGGATACTGGCGAGGTCACCACCTTCCTTCCTACATGCAATCATGGCATCGTTTTGGATTTTCTTCTCCTCTCTGTGAATCTTGTAACAGTAACCTGTGTATGGCCACCACTGAGGTGGGCAGTTAGTAGGCACATCACTTTCTAGAGAAAAGAAGAGTTTGGAAATCATTTAAAAGGGAGGTTTTTTGGTTTTTAATTGTAACCTCATTTTCTACCACTCTATATGAAAAAGAGTTCATCATTATGGGCAAGTAAAAGCAAGGCTATTTTTTTTTACTTCTTGGCATTTGCAAAAGACTACATTGTGTTTGCTTTTAGACTAGAAAGTATATGAATGCATCTTTCATTTTAAAATACAGCTAAATGAGAAATCTCTTCTTCAGAAAAACGGTACTTACAACAGGTGGCATGAAGATACGGTAGACTGTCTGATTTTATCTGTGTTTTGTCCTCAGCAAACCTGTACTAAACATGTTATGTAAATGCTGGAGGCATGAAAGGTCTGACATACAATACATTACTTAAAAGATTTTAATTTATCTCCCTTCTATGGATGACAGGGAGCCAGTCATTCCTCAGAGGAGGGGCAAGACTACTGGGCAGTCACGAGAAAGAGGTGTTGCAACAGGGAATAGAATGGGTCAGGGCAGAGGGGCTCCTGAAACCTTAGCAGAATGCGAGAGGCACCTGAGCCTCAGAAGCAGCCCGCTACCAGTGCCTTACTGCCAAAAGCCGACATGACATGTGATGTCGTGTTATCGCAGGCATGAGGTTCAGAAGTCTTTCAGGCAAAACCCGAAATCGCCACAAGTCATATTGGGCAAGCCATAGCACATGAACTAAAGTATCCAGGTATGCAAGTCATTTCTAATAACAGTAATACAAATACTAATATTAAACTACCTATTCTCACTATGCCCTAAACTAGGAAATATTTGAGATAGCATGACTGTAAATTATTCATGCCTCATATTGACCATTTAATCAAATTAGGAATAGTGACCAACATTCTAATTATTGCTACTAATAGTTATCATCAGATTTCATAATCTTCATTATGCATTACAATAAGATAATGGTAATGAGCTGGGGAAGGTAATGACCTCGGAAGGCAGAGACTCGCTGTATTCATCCCGATATGCCTAGAACTGGCATAGGGCCTAGCACTTGGTACGAGTGTAGTGAATGTTAGGAAGGAACTGAAGTTATACAGCAATTTAAAATTACCTTTTTACCGATACTATTTCAAATGGCAATTTAGCATCATACTTTGCTTAAAGAGGGATTACCAAATGAATGCCGGTTTATACATTTAAATTTGATATTGTGTTTGTAAGCACGCTGGGCACCACTGATATGTGTTTAAGATATTAGTCTCATTTTCTCTTAAAGGTTCCGATGACCTGCAACATTTTGTTTAATTAAGCCCAGGATCTGTGCATAGTAGTCATTCCAGTAAATAGGCAGTCCCAATGACCAAACACTGTATTATTGTAATAGAAAATTACAGTATTTTCAAAATTCCCTCAACGCAATTTACGTTTGCACACGTCCAGTAGTTACCGAAAAAATGTTGTTACAGCTCTGGAGCCCTCTTGTGGGATATTTTAGTTTTGCTTCCTAAGGAGCTGAAAATAACGTCAGCAGATGCTCAGGACTTCTCAGCAGATGCTCAGGACTTCTAACCCTGAGCAGGTAAACTTTTAAAATACTTGAAAACATGAAAAGAAGCCATGAAGGAGAGTGTCACGGGGCAACACCAAGGACAGCCTGTCCCTCCAGAGCAGGCCTGCCAGTCGGTACGCCATGGGACCACACACACAATTATCAATCCCTAGTTGCGGTGTTAAACAAGAGTAAAGAGAAACAGGTAAATTTTAGTAATCTATTTTATTTAACCCAATTTATCTAAAATATTCATTTTAGCATGTGACTGATAACAAAATAAATAATGAGGTAGTTTACCTTTTTTTGCATGCAAAGTCTTGGAAGTCTTCTATGTATTTTACACTTTCAGCGGAACTAGCCGCATTCATGTACTCAGTGGCCATGCAGTTAAAAGGCTATTAAACTGGACAGCGCAGCTCTAGGGACCCGGGAGTTATGGCCAAAGAGGGAAATGCTGCAAAGACCAACAGGGTCCAAGGTGGAATTCTCGCCCAAGGGGTCACTAGTCATGTGTGCTGAGTAATTTGACCTCTGATATGCTTTTCCAAAAACTGATTTATTTGACTTTATACATAAGATACAATGATTAATCCATTAAGTGTATAGAGAAGTTCAAAAACCAAAGGGAATGAAAGGTTAGCAAGTGACCTAAGATGAGGAATAGCAGAGAAATAAGAATAATTCAATAAGTGCTTGGGAATATGAACAAATGTCCACAATGGGCATCAATATTTCCATTTCACAGATAAGGAACCTAAAACTGAGAGACTAAGTAACAAGACCAAGTGACTGATTGTTTGTAATAATAAAAATTGGAGGTAAACTAAAGGTCCATTAATAGGGAACTTTTCAAAAAATACATAATGGTCTCTCTGTGGGATGGCTATTGTGCAGTCATAAAAATTTACGCGAAGTTATTTATATGCTATACAGAATGATGTCCAAAATTATTGTTAAGTGAAAAAAGTCAAGAATATATATATGGTATGCTTCTGTTTGTATGAAGCAGATAAAAATAATTGAGAAGGGAGGGAATTTCAGGGGAAAAGGGGAAGGGTTCAGAGCAACAAGTATAAAAGACACATGGAAAAAAACTAGGGGGTGGAAATGGGAGGGAGGTGGGGAGGGCTGGGGTGGTGGGCTGGGATGGGAGCAAAAGACAGAAAACTGTACAAGATCAACAATTAAAATTAAAAAAAGAAAAAGAAAAAACTAATTGTAAATATATTTGTTTATCTATTCATAGAATAAAGAGGTAAGGATATACATCCAGAAACAGTTATTTAGGGAGGGGATCTGGGAGTGAGAAGAGGTTGAAACAAAATATTATTATTTATCATTTGTACTTTTTTACTTTGTAGCCATGTCAGTCATATTTTAAAATAAATGAAATTGCTTTTAAAATTCAGGGAGAAAGAAAGTTAAGGATGACACATTGTTGGATTTCCTGAGCACAATATATAGACATATATGCATATACATATATGTACATACATACATAAATTTCTCTTTTTTACAGTTTTTTATCCATTTATTTTTAGAGAGAGGGGATGGCAGGGAGAAAGAGAGGGAAAGAAACATCAATGTGCAAGACAAACATCGATTGGTTTCCTCTCCTGATCCCCCAACCAGGCACCTTGCCTGCAACCCAAGCATGTGCCCTGACTGGGAATCAAACCTGTGACCTTTAGGTATGCAGGACAACACCCAATTACTGAGCCACACTAGTCAGGGCCATCAATTTCCTTAAAGTCGTAAGTGGGTTTCCAAAAACATCTGATGGTGAAAAAAAATGTAGTTTGTTTGCTTTTTGCCAATTTGTAGAAAGAATGTAGTCTTCCCTTAGTAGGTTAATTCTTCTGTAAAATTATAATAGAGAGCATAATTGAATTTTTTCCTTGGGTCTAGCCTACACATAAATTTCAGTTACTACTTTTGGGATGTTTTATTCCATTTCTGTGAGGACTTCAGTGTATGATGTTCATTTGAATAGCATTAGAGCCCAGACAGACCCTAAATAGTGAGGACATAAAAACACTCTCTTTCAGATGTGTATTTCTTAGCTTGGATTCCAAGTTTGTCACATATGCAGGTTTTATATAGGCTTTGAACACTCTTTTCCTCATCGAGAATGTGAGAATAATAGTACCTACTTCATAGGGCTGCTGTGGGGATAAAATTCTTACTGATGTCTTGCGAAAGGCTTTGCACATGAGTGAACACCACACCACACTCAAGAAATGGTAGTGACCAAGAGCGGTAACCAACAAAAAGAAATTTTGTAGGAATATCATTCAGCTTACTCCACAAATTAAGCACCAAGACTGTCATTTCATACAGTTATAACTGGGCTACAGCTTCATCTTTAAATTGTCATTCTTACACATTCAGATCAAATAGATCACTTACCTGAGGGAATAACAAAGTTATTCAAAGTTGTGTTGCCCTTTTTACAAATGTAGCCTAGTCTCTGAGCACATTTCAGATTTTCCCACTTAGCATTCTTCCCAGGATTTAGTGACACGCAGCTTGTCCCAGGTTCCGCTGATGGACTTCCTTTGGGCGAAAGAAAAAATTAAGTGAAACTATTATAGGTGTTACAAGTAAATAGCCCCCTCAGGCTCACATCTTAATCCCCTGGGTCCCCATTCCATCTTTTGCTACACATTCACAAGTAAATATTTACTGACTGCAGAGCGAAAGCCATGTTGGGTGACTTTTATTGTTGTTGGATCATTCCAATTCCTACAATTTTGATTATACATTTCTACTTCTTTGAAATAACTTTATTTCACAACAACAAATGATAAAGCTAGACCTTGAAACCTGAACAATCACCACACTGGGTCGTTATGTATAACAGAGAGGCACCTAACCAAACAACACGTGATGTCCCAAACCAGCCCTACTAAACGCTGTTAATACCTACCAAGAAAACTAAGTCAAGCTAACTGTGAGGACCAGACCAGGGAGTTTTTGGAGATGGGAAAACATTCTCCAATTAGAAAGAGACAGAAAAGAAAGACGATGGCAGGAGAACAACAGGGAAGGGACCCTGGAAGCAACAAGGTGGGGAGGGAATACTGATCAAGTGCACCTGGAACTACGACCCAAGGTTTTCAACTCAGCCTACAAAAGATGTTTTTAACAGCTAACCACTCACCCCATTTTCTATGGGAAATATTTAAAAAACAGATAAAGTCAACTTTGCTAACACATTTTATATATGCTAGTTCCATTTCACACCTGAGAGGGGGAGAACAGCCACTTTTTGTTAATGACTGCTTCGTGACTTTTGACATGCCTGTAGCCTGGACCTGGACCTCACTCGCCCTTCCTGTAAGATGGGAAGCAAGTTACCTGCTCCAGAAAGCTTTTTTCAAATGTTTTTGAAAGTTGCTTGAATAGCACACAAAGAAAAAAACTGTTAGTGTAAAGATACGTATGTTTTTAAAATGTGTTGATGCTGTGGCCAAACTCACAATGAATGTAACTGGACTGACGGATAAGGTGTCAGTGTCAGTACTAGAAAGAAACTTTCAGGAAACAATAATAAATTTTATCGCTATTGGCTATTAATATATTAACTAATCATTTTATACATTTATTTATGAATACAATATGACTGCCAACTTTAACATATCAACTAGTTGTCTTTAAATGGTCCCCAGAGCCATATACATATTGGATTCACACTCTCACATCATTTGTGTCAACTATCCTCACATCAAATGTGAATATATTTAAATAGATGTGTTACTTGGTAATAAATACTCAGTTGAATGCTTGATTGAGCATTTATACAATAGCAAGTGCTAATATCTCTCAGGTTTCTAGTTTAGTTTGAAGAAACTCTCCTACTATTTCATAAGGTGATTCAAATTGTACTTACTTCTCAGGAATTGGATTTATTAAGGAAGTTCATTTCTTTTTCTTTCCTATTAATATCCCAATTTCATGTCTCACCTTCACTGAAGTTAAGATTTTCTCACTGAGCTCTTAGAATGCAAGCAGTTAAATATTGTAATCATCACTCCCCAGAAGAGTAGTAAATAAAGTGACCTGCCTTGCTTAATATTGCACAATAATTAAGCAGCAAAAAAGAACAAACTCATCCCCTCATAGATGATTATTGTCGTCTAGTGATCTCATCGACCCCAACGGGTATTCCCCAGTTTAATCTGACTTAGTGAGGAGGCAGATAAGCCACACCCTCACCCATCGGAAAGGACACCTTACATTCTCTCCCAGCAGTGCTTACGTCCCGTGCGTCAGAGAAAAACAGCGCTGACGCAGCGGTGAGACTCCAGGGGCAGCGCTGCAGCCGCCATGCGCTGAAGGTGATGTTGGGTACGTAGTAAAATCTCGTCAGTGTGGCCCAACATACAGCCTCTAGAAACCCCCCTTATATTTCAGCATCTATTCTCAATATTATTTTACTGAGGTTTTTCTTTTTTTAATGGCATACGTTACCAATATAAAAAATGGAGAGCTTGATTATATAAACCAAATGCCAAAACCATTCAATGGCTTGAAAAAACAAATCTAACCATATGGAAAAACAGCATGTCAGTGTTTTCCCTAGCAGAACTGGTACCCGAGGATGTGACTTACCGGCTATTCCTTTCCCACAGACATGGCAGACATCACTCATTTTCTTTGCACTCTTTCTTAATAAACCAAGATTGGTAAAGGGATGAGGGAGGGGGGTTCAGAGCCCTACTCAGTTGAGTGCCTCAAGCAGTTACTAACACCAATTGGGAATAGTGAATAAGATGAAAATTTTTTTGTCATCATTGGCCTTTTTGTTTTCTCTGAATAATTGCTGTATACGTGAAATAATTATTTAGTCTCTTTTTTGTTCTGTTACTGGAATGTTATGACAATGTAGAGATAATTCTGTCCTCCAGAAAATAGCAAAGTGTGGAAGGCTTGGTTATCACTAATTGTTTTATGCTTAGAAAATCAAGCATATTCTAAAAATCTGTACTGTAACAGAGACTTGTATTGATTTGTGTGATAATCCTGCCTGACAAGCCCTCATCCCAGGAAGCTGGTAAAACCTATGGTTTTAGTTCATTCAAATCTGCTTGGCAGATTTCAAACCAAGGTGAGAAACGGACTGTATTTGACAGCGCCCTGACTCTTCTCTTTGAGGTCCACATGCGAGATGATGAAGGTCCCCGTGGTACTGAGAAAAATTAAGCCTAGAGGAACTCAGCCCAGACAAGCGCCGCCCTACCTGGGAGCCAGTTCAAGTATCGGAACGGACTGCCCTCACTCCACTGCCAGCCGCTGTTCACGCTCAGACTGTTCAGTCCGATCCAGAGTCCTGAAGTCAAGGTACTGGTTAATCCTGCACAGGGAAAGCAAACACAGAAACAAAAGTCACGCTCAGAAAAGAAAGTAAAATTAAATTCAGAATTAAGTGCTCTTTAAGTGAAATAGCTATCTTTCACATTCCTCACCTGTTTCAGGTTCTCCTAGGCTTGTTTTGAAAAATTAAATTAATTATTACAATAGGACCTGACACATAGTACATGCACAATAAATGCGAGCTACTGCCTAACATTATTAATAATAATAATAATTATTATTATTATTCCATGTGGAAGTCAGGTTGACAAAGATTGAGATTTAGAAGCAAAATTCAGACTTTGTGTCAAATGTATTATGTAAAGCAGAGCATCAGCCACAATTTTTTTCTCTGATGTGCTTTATAATTTTATGAGATCACCTTTTTACTATATTTTTCTATAACATTACTATAGAAAGCATTGATTCCATATGCTTAACATTTTACTTCTTAGTTTTTTTGCATGTATTATTTGAAATGGTTATATACCTACTTTTGAACTTCATTATAACAGAGGATGCATTAATGTCCAATATTACTCTGGTAATTTTTTTCTCTGTTGAGGTGCAATTTGTTTTCCAGCCAGCAGCAAACGAGAGGGGCAAAACAATCAGAACAACAAGCCAAATTTCACTTCCTATATCTTATTTCAGTTCTGCACATATGTAGTTACAAATCTGATTCAGGAATTGAGAATTAAGTACAGCGTGCCAGCAATTTTGAAGTTAGAAACAGACGTAAGGATGAGAAATGACGATGGGTGGTAGAGGAATGGGCTGCTTGGGCAGAAGCAGCTCGCCCTGCAGATGCTGTGAAAGCAGTTGGCCAGTTCAGAGTGAATTCCCTGGGGCAAGGAGCTGTGGATTGTCTTCATTAAGGATTCTACTTAGTGCTTTGGGAACCCCCAGGTCCTTGCTTACTCTTTGTTTGTGAGACCCAGGCAAAGTGAGTGAGAAGACAGCACTGAATTCCAATTCAGCTATTTTCTGAACATGCATTAGGCAAGTTTCTAATTTCTTATTCCTAGTCTGTTATGTCATCTATAAAGTGAGGATAATAATATTTATTTAAAAGATATGTGTGAGCCAAGGTCGCATACATGGCAGCTGTTCAATAAACAACAGGTAATTTGATCTCAGAGTCATAAACCAGGCTTATACATTTTTAAAAAATGATGTTTACTCCACAATCCTCACATAAAAGAAGCTTTACCTTAAAAGCATGAGTAAGTACTCACGGGCGCTTTTTTTTTTTTTTTTTCATTTTAGTGTCATGCTTCCTGACATGGAGTAGACCATAATCCCCATTCACACCATGATTTTCTAGATTTTTCCCTAACATATGCCAAGAAATCCCAAATACCATAAATATCTTCCCTCCAAAAAAACAAAATTCTGTTTTACTTTTTTAAATTCCTCATCAGACCTTTTCCCCCCTAATACATGACATCGTTGACTTGGAGAAAAGCAGAAATATTAAAAATATGCTGACTAAAATTCTGGAGGCTTGGACAAGATTTAAATAAAAATCTGAGGTGAACTCAGCCTCTGAGTCTCTTGGGGGTTGTTAGCCCTCCTGAGAGAGTCACAATAGTCCTCGGTGATTAGGGAAGCATTTCCTGCCGCAGGAGCCTGATAGGGAGCCAGGAACCAGGAAGTGAGGGTGGAGCTGCGAAGAGCTGCCTCTGCCCCAGTCACCGCTTTCCTCTGTGTAACTGAGGAAGAGTTAAAAAGTAACCTGAGTTCTGTCCTTGGGCTTCCGGAAAGCCAGAAAACAAGTAAAACTCCTGAGTCAAGATAACACAACTCAAAAACAAATTCCCTTAAAAAAAAAAAAAAAGTCAGCTGAAACCCTGTTACCTCTGATACATTCTTCTCTCATGCAAGTGCGCACAGTAATACCAGAACTATGTTCCGTCGTCTTTTCTCTTCCTTACTCTTCTACATGAATTTAGTCTCCTTCGGTTTTCTTCTCCTCCTTATTTTTATACATGGTTGTAAATATTAGTCATTCTGATACTTTGTCCCAATATTAGAAAGACCCAAAAAACCCACCCAAAAGAGAATTATTGAACAGACGGAGGCATAATCTCATCTCTGAGTTTACGAATACACACGGTGAGGTCGGGTTGCTTTTCCACGGTCCATCTCCTTAATAACCACCACATGACAATGGTGAGTTGCTGCCTACACTGAAAGGAAACAACTAATAGATGTTAAGCTTGGTGCTCAAGTATTGCAAGAACTATTTCATTACAGTGGAACAGTTTACAACTCACAACAGTGAGTTGTGAGCTCCAAAAATGGACTAAGGAATAGAAAAATACTTCTTACCCAGTTACGTATTTCACAAGGTTGTGCTAAATAAATGTATGTCATATCTTTTTCCACCAAAAATACAATGCAATAAACAACTTCAAGTTCAACTGAAAACTAACTTATGGGAGAAATGTGTTCCAGTAGATGAAAGTATCATCTGAAAAGAGTTGGACAAAGTGAAATCCTAGAAAATGAAGTAAGGCTGGGGACCTGCTTGTATGGGTTGACACACACTCTACTTTTTAACCAATGGAGTCACTGAGTCATATTCTCAGGTGATTCCTACCAAGGTCCCCGGCTGCACAGTGCTGCAGTCCAGGAGGCCTGGTTCCGACCCCTGCTCTTTACTCTTGCACTCTGCTGCAGGTATCTTGTCAGATGGAATTTGTAGGCATTACTGATAAAGCAGGTACTAAGGTAGTGGTTTGCCACATTTGGTCCCCCAATCACTTGCTCTAGAATCATCTGGGAGGTGGATCATATGCAAATTCCTGGGCCCCACATCACACCTAATGATCTAGAATCTCTCGGATTTGCGCCTGAGCATCTTCACTGTAACAAAGTTCTCTGGTGATTAAAAAGCTACTTTACATTTGAGAACTACCACTCTTTCTGTCTTCTTGCCATAAGCTGACCACTTATCCAAACGTGAGTCTGGACTGCTAAATAATTATTTTGATTGTACTGCATCATCATTCATCAGTCAGCAAAATTCACTGAGACTCTCCCCGGTGGAAGATTCTATGTGACTCTCTTTGGGGGTGGGGACAAATATATTCACAAGGAATTCCTCATTTTTATCCATTTGCCTGAATAATCCATTTACCACACCACCTTCAGTTTGTGTTCTTCATGGCACTAAATATAATTTGTGTTTATTTGTCTGTTTGTGTTCTTGTTTGTATGTGTTTCCCCCCTTGGACTTCAAGGTCCATATGGACAGGACATGTCTGGCTTTGGTCACTACTGTGTCACTAGGACCTAGCAAAATGCCTTGCACACAGATGCCAGCAATCTTGTTGAATGAATGAATGAATGAATGAATGAGAATAACAAATGAATGTATTTATATCCTTGTAGGGGAAGTGGGACATATATGTAAATAATTGTCACTAAAGCAGTAAACAAATAAGGGAAACGCAGATGGAAATGAAGGATGACTGCATTTCAGTCATATAAAATTTGTGAAATTCTAGGTACAAGAAGGGGCTTGGGAAAAGATGTGGAGGCAAGAAAGTATGATATATGGGTGAGGAACTCAAAACTTTTATCAGTGGACAGATGACAGCTATTGAATGTCAGGCAAAGGTGTTTTGTGAATTACTTGATAGAAAAGGAGAAGCCACTAAGGGTTTTTCAAACATGGAAGTCACAGTATAAGAGATATATTAATCTAGTAGCAGTGTCAGGGTGAAATGTAGGGAAGGAGGGTGCTCTGGGGCAAGGAATTGGGGATGCTTTTACTCCCACCCTCATCTTCTGGTCCTAATCTCTCTGTTCCCCAAGTGTGGATTGCAGAAGCTAAAACGAATACTCTCATTTCAAGCCAACATTAGCTCTTTTAATCTTCACAGTCCTCTAAGAACAGAAGCTTTAAAGACAAACACCATGCTGTAGAAAGTGTCAATAAAACTTGCGAACCATTAGAGAGTCTGCAAATTTTAGAGACAGGAAACAAAAAGAACTGCGTTTCAGAGCAGCTCTTAAAAAAAAAAATCTTACCCAAGGACATTTATTTCATTGTTCTTAGAAACAAAGGAAGGAACGAGAGAGAAACATCAATGTGAGAGAGAAACATCAATTGCTTGTGTCCCATATGCACCCAGATTGGGGATCGTAAGCGTGGGGACCGGGCATCAAACCCGCCCTCGCCAGGAATCCTTTCAGTTACTGGACAACACTCCAACCAAGTGAGCCACACTGGCCAGGGCCAGAGAAGCTCTTGACTTGCCCCTGCTTGTGGTGGCAGCATCTTATTTTATCTTCGTGAACTCTGTGATGCGAAGGGAAGATCTTTGGCTTTAGGTTATTTGACCAGCACGGTACCCCTGTTTTATGTCCAAGAATTTCATCACTAATTAACTGTGGCATCTTCTACTCTGAGCCCAGATTAACACTCCGAATCCTTATCGGCATAGGTCCTAGAGACTGTTGCAACTGCTAGAACAAAGTTGGCTGTTGAGACCAAGACTATTTGCCATCCCAATGTCTTTCCAAGATGCAAATTTCTTATAACATCTGCTGAAGAACTGACTCCTATCGTGATGTCTATAGTCAATTGTGCTGTCCGCTTTTAAGCTAAGCTATACAAAAAGAAAATAATCATGATCTTACTTACAACTCTTTCTTCTCATGTCATTACCTGTCAGGTATGTTTGCTCATGTATTTCTGTGATGCTCAAGAGTTCGGCACTCTGCTGTTGGCAGCTCTTCCTCGCCTGGTGCCAGGTTAAAGCAGATTTGGAGTTTATCTGGTAGGAAATGCCAGACAGAGGATCTTTTTTCCATAAGCTTTCACTGCCCTCAACTGTAAAAGAAGTCAAATGGAATTGGCTGTTATGTCTAGAAAAGACTTTTAATGAACAATGTTTTTTAAACAATCCTAGAAGCATTATTGCCTCAGCCCTTATGTTTCTTTTCCTTTTTTCTTTTACTTATTTTTAAAGTGCCTATGAGATTTTCTTCACTCCTGAAATGAAAAGGGGAAGCTTTCCAAGGCTCACCCATATCCAATCCCTTCCATGTGCCTAAAGAAAGAAAGGGGGCATTAGCTCCCTATTTTTTCCACTTGGCACATTTGGGATCAGGTGAGTTGGGAAGTGAGGCAATTACAAGAACTAAGAATAGAGATACCTACCCAATTTCCTTAATCTAGAAAAAAGTAAAGGGAGAAGACAAAATAAGTATATGTTTTCTCACAGTAAGTGCCTGTTCTGCCTACACATTCTATTTGGTCATTTTAGACCACAGACACAGGTGTTAGAAGGAAGGTCATGGACTCCACAGATTGACCAATCTGGACTTGCACTTGGCCCTGTCACTCACCAGTGGTTTGCGCTGTTAATTTGTTAACTTTTAGAGTCTTACTTTCTCATCTCTAGAATACACTCAATGTAGGTATCTCCTAGCAATAGTAGATGCTGATTGTCTATTTTATTTCCTCCAAAATAGAAATTAAATATTTAGCTTATTTTTCTTATGTTATTTTATGATTCCCAATATTATTCTATAGGTTTGATTCTACTCTATGAAAGGCCAATAATATAGGTAGATAAATTTTATTTATAGCACTTTGCTATGTTTGAAAAATCAATCAACAAATGAAATATTATTGTGAGCTTCACATCATGAGAATTTCTCTTTTGTCTTTTTAATGATATAAAATTCTACTTATAAGTCATATGAATAATAATTTTTTCATTTATTTGCAAGGAAGAGAGAAAGGATTATACAGCTGCTTAAGTTTTCTGAGAAGTATTCAATTTGCTAAGAAATTAGGCTGTTTTCTAAAAGCATATAGCCTATGCTGCTGTGATTTATTTTTAATCTGACAAGGAAGTGAACTATATCACACATACACCACATACTATGATATGAAACTTGCGGTCCCATGGCATATCAAAGAGGAAGAAAAGCATATCAAAATTTTATTCAGGCAACAGTACAGAAATTTCTAAATTTCTAAGATGTTTTAAGTATAGAATCAACACATATGCTTATGTTAAAAAATAAATTTGAATCAGTAGTATTAATATTAAGTTAGCTTCTGAGACTTTTATTAGTTTAAATGTCCAAATGGATTCTTCTCCACATGAGATCATTCAAATGAGACTGTCTGAGGTTTGCTTGAAAATAGAAAGTTTAAAAAATATTTTTAGAAATACAGACTTTTTGCATATAATATGGCAAAAATATGAGATATTAAAAAAGAGGGGATTATTTTTTTATCCAGGAACAGAGGAAAGGAATATAAATGACCAAAAAAAGGACATGCAATGTGACTCCTCTTCATTTGAAGAAAGTGTATACTGCATTTTAAATCGAGGTATTAAACCTTTTTGTCATTGCATGTATAGGTTTCCTGACTATGTGGCTCTTCAGCTTGTTCAAATTCTCGCAGTAAAATAGCACAACTGATCTTGAAAGCTAAAGTTGCTAGTTATGAAGAATTGAGAGAAAGGAGTCTTTTTCCTTTTTTATTCTCATCACACTTGAATATAAATGTCTAAACACAAGGAAAACCTTACAATAAGCAACGCAAAGGACATATATCAGGTGTTACAAGGTCAACAGCTGGTACTTCATCCTCTTATAGTCAATGTTTGTTTAAGGCTAATATAAAATAAAAATGCTCTTTTGAAAGGAACACAAAGCAAGGAAAATGAAATAGATTGGAAAATTGCAAAGCCCTTTAAAAAAGGCATGATATGTATTATAAAATGTTCTTTAGATTTTAATACATGTTGAAATCAAACAATTTTAAAGTTTTCTACATTATTTTCCTTTTACATTTAATAGGAAAATACATAATTTGATTTGGAAGACATAAATTACAAGTAATGGGATTTAAAGATTATTCTATAACATACTCAGGATATGCCTCCAATACATATCCATCCTATGTACTGAGGTTATTTTTTGTGATTAGTGACTGGCTATTTGTCCTCCATTGAATGATTGATTAACTCATACCTGCAACCCACAACCCCTTTGTCAATACCACTTAGGTGCAAGATGCTGTGAAATCCATACCCCTAAGGAACTCAATAATAACAGACTTATAAAATATAATTCCCACTCAGTAAAAGAGAAAGACACTCCCCAATCACTGAAAAACAAGTATTGCTTTATCCTAAGGAGGAAAAATAGCTCAGTTTTGCCTTCTAATACAGAGATTAGATATGTACAAGCTTTTCTTGGCAATCAAACCTTTAAAGGTTGCTAACAAGAGTGGTGAATATATTTACCTCCCCCAAGAATGAGAGAGCATCATCACTATGAATGGGAAGCCTGTGTGTTTTGTTTGGTCTTCACCCGGAATAGAGACTAAACAAAGAAGATAATCACAATACATGGAGCTGACAAATGAAATTCTGAGATGTTTATGGACTGTAACTCAAAACAGATAAATAAGCATGGTTCTTGAAATTCTGGCTTTCACTTGACAAACTAAAATAGTTTTACAAATTGGACTGTTTTACATAATGAAATTGTGGGTAGATATATGGTTCCAAAAGTTCAGTTCTAAGTAATGCTGTTTTTAAGCTCAGATGGCCCCACCACCATCCCACACCACATCTGGTGTACTTCCTCTGTACCCGCCCCTTTACAGGACAGTAACGGAGAGAATTCTGGGTAATAGCAGAAGCCAGGAGCTGCTCTGATCCATAAAGTCTGAAGCAGCAAGAGGTCAGAAGGTAAGATGCTTATGGGGGAGGAATTGGAAGGGGGTATCTGGCAGCAGGAACAGAGTGTGGGGTGACAGGGAAAGTAAAATAATGAACTCTTGCTTTTCCTCCTTCAGCCCCATCAGTGCCTCCTAACACAATGCTCTCCTCCACTGCATCCCAACAAATCTGCTGCACTTTTTCTTTATAGATTCTTGAGCATATTGAGAGTACCAAGAATTCTTATGCTCTGGCCCCTTCCCGTCAATGTAATGCAATACCACTTACTTCGCATTTCTGCAATACTACTTAAATTTTCATTTAAAAAACGCTTCAAGCATAGGAATAACCCACTTCCATTTGACTCATCGCTGTGTTAAACTAAATATTCTTCTTAATTAAGTTTAAGAAGAGTATCATTACTCTCATTTTCACAGTGAGGAGCCCTTTTCATTATATTCATACATAGTTCATGAGCTCTTCATATCTCTGTGTCTCCTTCCATCAAACCATGTGCTTGTGACATTGTTTAAGTTATTTTTTTAATCTATAGTTAATAAGAGTTCATCAGTGGAAGGTTGGGGAACAGCATGCTTACCTGTAGTATTAAGCATATACTGAGTTATATACAGTATAATTTGCTTACTGTAAAGTCTTAGAAAATAACTGACAATAAAAGTGGAAGTTGAAGAAAAGTAGTTGGTGAAAATAAAGGAGTATTTGATGCAGCCCAGTGTTGAGAGAAGATTTGTGTTCTAGTCTTCTGCTAGGATGAGTAACTTTCTCCATTATAAAATAGGGACAATGAATCTATAATGTTTTGTGGTGGGTCATGATGCAATAATAAATGTGAAATAACTTTGGGAAAAAATGTTCTAGATAAATGCAAGATGTTATCACCACACTGACATACTAAATGCACCAAACTTTTCTTGATGGTAAAGGCACTTACATTTCAGTGGGCAGTATCCATACAGCTTATCCGTGTCATAATCTGCAGTGGTTGCGCACCAGAGCCATCCATCCGATGACCCAACACTTGTGCAATCAGCATACCACTTGCTCTCAAACTTGAATGGAAACACACAGCTCGCTCCATTTGCATTGCCCAGTAGTGTGTACATGGCTGAAAGAAACAGAGTGACTTGCACTTAGAATGAAAATGATGCTTCTGCACACTGACCCTTCAGTAAGAACCATACCAAAAACTGGTCTTACTCTTCTGATCATGCTTGACATCCCCACGCAGGGGATTCCTTTTCATTTCTCTTCTCTCTCTACCCCGGTCTTTGCTAGGTACGTACAATAGTCTGTACTTAGAAATAACTCTACCACCAATTAATTTCTGCTGCTTTTTGGAAGAGATGTTTCCTCTTTCTTCCTGCAAGGCAAATGCAGTTAGCTCAACTGACGCCAGCTTTTACTTCTGCATTCCCTCCAAAAGAGAGATAAGGCTGTCCTTCCTCGTGGTTGGAAGTATAGAATTATGAAATCTCTAGACTGAACATTATCTTATAGCTGTGTAACCCCAAAACACAATAAGTACTTACCTCCCCTACACTTCCTGCTAAGCCAGACCCCACGTGAGTCCCTAGACAATGATTGTGGGGAAGGGTAGGAATTTGAACATAACTCTAACCCACATCATGGAGGGAAATCACTCAAAACTATTAGATATCATTAACAATCAATATTGTTCCTTTTAAAAACTGAATTCAAACAGATCAAAATGAGAAGCTCTGGGTTCTTCTAGAAAGGGAAATTGAAAAAACATAAAATCATTGTTCATTATGGTTTGGCTTAAGCCAAAAGGATTCAAGAAGCTCCAGTCTTCATGGACAACCAAACTACTCACCTCACTAAATTTTCCTGTATGTTTAAAGTTTCTATCTTTGTAGGGATGTTCCCTTTGGTAGATAATGACACTCTGTAACATTTAGCCTCTTTCTACCAGTTGGTACTTGGTGGAATTGGTCTTGGGTAAGCATACTCTTTTCTTAAGTTTTGCAGATTCTATGACTTTAGAAAGTTCTTAAAATTCATTTACATAATATAAAGTATGCACATAGCACAGCACCTAACACATGTTAAAAATAAAACAAATGTGAGGGGTTTTTTTACTTCCTTTCCCTTTCCTTCATTCATTGTACTTCTCTGGTACTTCTTAAAAACTAGGCTTATCTTAAAATACCTCAAAATTACTTTTTTGTCAATTAGCAGGTTTGATTCTAGCCCTTTTCCCATTAAGTTACAGGACCAGTTTTTCCAAATCACATATTGTATAAGGAATAAGCTGGTTTCAAAAATAATTATGCCGCTCTTATGCATTGGGGTACCTGTTCCTTTATATGAAGAAAACCTGAGAAGACAACCTCAGGGTTCGTTGTCCTGTTCACTAAATTAGCCAAGGAATTTGCAGTGCTGGGTTTATAGATGTCGGTCAGAGATGACCTTTTCAGGACTAACTGGGTTTACCTCACAGAGTACTGACTTGGCCCAGATAACCAAGCTGCACTCCAGCCCCTCCACTGACAAATCACGCAACTGCAGTCAGTTCACTCTTTTCTCATGGCCCAGACCTCTAGACAACCCTCAGACCCTCCTAAGCCTACAACTCTGACTCTGTTATCCTAAAATAATCACTGGTCTCAGCTAGTTTTCTTTAGAGACTCAACATATACTCACTCTGCATTGTTTCTCAGTGTTCACGCATATTCCAATGAATGGATTCCAAGATCACTCTGGAGGGCTAGACATTCTACCAGGAAAATCTTAAGGACGGGGAGAGAGTTGGAGAGTATGCAAAGTGCAGTCCATGGACCATCTACATCTAACCACCCTAGGCCCTTCCTCCAATGTGCTAATTTAGAATCTGGGTGGGAAGGGGGCCTCAGAATATGCATTTTAACAAGTTCCCCAGATGATTCTGAAGCATATTGAAGTTTGAGAACCACTATCCTAAACCCTATGCATATTTTTATCAAAGCAAACAGAAGACTAGAAAGGGAAGAGGGCTACAGAACTTCAATGCTGCATTTTAAAATAAAATAAGAAGTCTGATGTCTTAGCACCAATGTAACTCGTGTTGAATCCCCCAGTTAGCACTATTGTCCCATTTGTGGAATTCAACTCTGTCAAGTCTAGTTCATCTTTATCCTACTCAGTAATTTTCCATCAAGTTTCTCCAGAAAGATTATACTGCATAGGTCATCTCTCATGTAACTTCTAAACCCACTTTGTGTTCAATAAATGCCTTAGGATAACTTCTTTCTGAACTCTCCTTCGCATTCTTCTTCACTGTCTACTATCCCTCCTCTTTATATAGAAGAAAAATTGAAAGCTGATAAATTATCACCTTACAAAGATCTGAACTCCTGGGCTCTGCTTGTGACAGAGCTAGTTTCACCTTCGCAGGTAATCTCTTATCCGAAAAGACAAGCACTTCCTCTGATCTTAAGTCATTCTAGATAACACTTCACAGTAACCAAGTGTTCAAATGTGGAATGTGGTTTAACTCCATGTGACTCATGAAGCCTTTCTAAGGGCTTCAAGTTCCTTCTTATTTTTGTTTAGTCTTTTTTTTTTTTTTCTGTGCAGCCACCAGAGAATGAAATTTGGCCAAGAGAAGAGAAGAATAAATATTCTGATTTCTACTTAACCTTCAAAAGCTTAAGGAACCAACTGTCTATAAACTTATTTCCTGCCCCACTGGTGCTACCACTTTATAAAATAGCTGACTAAATATAACAAACTAATTCCTCAACTTTTCAAATATATATAAGGTAACTAATCAGGAACATTCTGAAACCCAAATTATCAAGGAATGCCAAGGTTCCATTTGAAGCAATCTGACTTGGTAAACAACATTGTTCCATGGGTCATTTCTCCGGGATAAGTTAAACCAAAGGAAAAGAAACACTGTTAAATTAATTTATTACTCAAGTGTATAATGCCGAATGGGAGGCTTTTAGTCAAAGACTACAGTAAAAATTAATTTCTAAACATTGTAACCCATAGTTTAAAAAAATCTTAGCTAAAGTTTAAAAAAAAACTCTTCCCATTAACTACAAATAGCTGAAGTATCACTGAGGACATTTTACCAAATTTACTCACTGTCATGTTCTCATAGAATACAGAGTAGTTCAAAACACAAAAGTAATCAATTAACATTTCTAGTAGGGACTAAACAAGAATATGCTTATTTTCTTGAATTAGTTTCCGACTAAGAAAATGAAAAAAATTCAACATAAAATTTAAAACAAAATCATGCTTATTACCTTCATATCCTCTGGAACATAAATCATCAGTGGTCCCATAGATCCTCCATCTGCTCCACAAACCCGATCCTTTGTAAAGCATAATATTCTTTTCTTGTCTGTTGCCATAGTTAAAAAATAAATCTTCTCCCTCGATCCCCAAAAGTGTGTCATTTTTGCATTCCCATTTCTGCAATTCACTCTTCGAGTCGCAGTCGTACAGAGTGACAGCAACCCAGTCTGTTTTTGATGGCACCCCCAAGCATAATTTAAAGGCAACACTCATGATCTGGGATTCAGACACCCATCGGAATCTCTGTGCTTCGGTGTCCGGGTTGCAAGCTGCTGTTTGGACTGCGCTGGAGCTTACGGCTTCCACACAGCGCTTGTGATCTTCATTATATATTAAAAAGTGCCTAGTGTCTGTCAAAAAGCAAAAGAAGAAGAAGAAATCAAGAAAGGATGTTTAGGCAGCTATATTTGACAAAGACAATATTTTGGGTCAAAAGTTCCCAACATTTCCATTCCCCTGAAGATTTATGATGGCAGGAAGAGGGACGAGGTTGGCTCTGCGTGAGCAGGTGCAGCTGCCTGTGGGGAATCCCTGAGGCAGGAAAGGCAGGCAGGGCTGAGGGGGGCACAGGGCCGCTGGCCATGGTTCACCATAAGGGGCATTAGGAAGAGGCCTGTCTTAAGCACACACTAATTGTAATGAAGTAAACATGAGCCATAGCTAACAGGAAAGGAAAGAATACCCATCAGAGAAAAGAAAATCTGGATATGAATACAATCAGCAATAAAATTAAATACATGTATATCCTGGAATAAAATTTTCAAGCCCGACTCGCTCCTACCCTCTTTGAGATGGATGAAACTTATACATAATCATTCTCATTATAACATTAGGGATGCTTTTCATAACTTAGAAAATAATTTTATTTTGAGGAAATTTTATTTTAATTTTATGTCCAGCAAATCTTTGAGCTATGCTTTCTGGGTATTCTGAGTCTGGGCATTTTTGCTTTACGGCCCAGGGTAACTTAGAGACGTACCATCAGCAGAAAAGTTAGTATCTGTATATGATTTTAACTTTGATTCATTGACACACTTAATCTCACCTTTGTACAGTAAAGAGATACAACGATGTATTTAAAAGTATAAAGATTTATGAAGTTTGAAGTACAGGTTAAATGAATTTTTTTTATATCATCTAAGGGTGATCTAAAAATATATCATCTATTTTTTATAGCCATCATTTATATGGCTAACTTTTCAAGTAATTGTTTTTTGTGCTTGTGATTTAGGAATGGTGATTTAAATAAATGTGAATAGATGGTTTATGCTTATAACACATAGCTGCTGGCTGGCAAAACACAACTTCCTCTTGCCAAAAAAAAAAAGAAAGAAAGAAAAAGAATCTGGTAAGCATATTTCTTTCCTTAAATCAGAACTGAATTGATGTTAAGGTTCTGCTTTTTTGTTGTTCATTTTTTTTAAGAATGGACAAATCAAAGACACTATTTTAATTCTGTGACATACATATAAATTAAACACTTTTTGTGAAATTTTGCTAAATTCCTTCTACTTACATGGCTCTTTCAAAATGAGCTGGTAGTATTGCAGATACTTAAGGGTCTGACTAAATGAACTCATTATTTTAAATCAAATAGTCCCAGTGAAATACAACAAAGTGATAACAGTACCACTAGTACAGTCCTTCACTGTTTACAAAGCACTTTATCAACCATATTCTATTTATCATTTTCAATACCTATCTGAGGTTAGCACCACTTATACTCTGAGGTCAGTTCTTGGATCATCAACTCAGACTTTATAATGGATCTTTGTCTAAAAAGACTGTTTTTCCTGCCAAGCTCTTGTATCTGCTCTTGTCCCACACTTGTTAGAGACTGCCTGCCTCTGTATGTGTGGGTTCCTAGTTTGGTGCTCCTTCCTGAAATGCGTTCCTCATTTCTGCTGTTCTGATCTTTGTAGCAAAATATAACCAGAGACACTGAAATAAAGAATAAACTGGCAGTAACCTGAGAGGAGGCGGGAGGGCAATAATGGGGGAAAGAAAGGGAAGGGTCATCCAGGAACATGTATAAAGGACCCATGGACAAAGCCAAAGGGGGGAAGGATTGAGGGTAGCAGGTGGGGTGGGTGGGGCAGGGGAAAGTGATGGCAGAAAATGGAGACAACTATACTTGAACAGCAATAAAAAATATAAAACAGACTGAATTCAGAATATCTGCTTCTGTTGGCTTCCTTGGAATTGACATGTGTCAACCCAGCAGGCAATGTGGGACTGAGTCTCCTGCCATAGAGCTGACCTGCTGCCCAGGCTTGATCTGATTTTGCTGCTGCCCATGACAAAGCACAAAGATTTTTCAACCCTTTTCATCTCCTGGCACATATAAACTAATTACAAAAATTCTGCAGAACACCCCAAAACATATTTTTTGCTGATCTGGCAAGAAAAATAGGTATAGTCTTGGTTTACCAAAAAAATTAATAGTAATTACTGACCCTTTTTGCTCCAAAGTGATGTTTTAAAAAAATAGGTGCCTTCACGTTATATATAAGGATTTCTGGTACCAAGAGTTAACCAATGAGACACAACCTTATACAACGTGACCAAAATGATACAACTCTATTATATGACTTTCGTATTTATGGTCTGAGGTAGGGCATTCACATTGGATGGCTATTGTTGTGTTGGCTGTTGTCACTTTTTTATTTGAAAACCTAAAGGAAAGGAGGTCAGTGAGCCTGACTAAATAGTCAGGTATTGCATGTTTTGAAAGTTCTTTCAGCACAGCAATTGAAAATCATTCTCCTAGCATGACAAAATTAATGCCTTTCTACATTGGCAATAAAATGAAATTTTAAATAATATGATGTTTTGTTCACCATAAAACACAAGAAATTAGAAAATAAAAGAGGTTTAATACAATTACTACAATTTACTACACACAAATGTAAATCTAGACTCCTCTAATCTAAAAAGGTAGGAAATTCTAAAATTTTGTCACATATATACATACACACACACACTCAACTATATAACCTTTACCTTGAATTTGTTTGCTCTTCCACCTGTTGTTTTCCTATCTAGACTTGCCTTCCACTTTTCAGAGAGTTTTGTTTAGTAACATCTCATCAGCAATAATAAATATATCTTCCACGTCATACTTCAGTCATTGCATTGTACTGTCAAGCACTCAACACTTATTAACTGCCCAGATTTAGTCAACCAACAAGTTGGTAACTAGCCATTTAAGGAAAGGTGCTTGAAAGTTTTTATGCACAAGTAGTTCTCTTCTTTCAGAAGTTTTTATACATAGTTGACTTTTATTTCACATGCTTAATTTTCATCTGTAGTTTGGTTTTAATATTGTTCTAAATATGATGATATTTCATGAACATTCAGTCCTCTCTCTCTCATTAATGGGACCATCATCCCCTCAGATCCATAAGCCAAAGACCCAGGAGCCATCCTGCATTTTCAGTTTTCCTTTACTTCTTAGGACAAAAGCAGACTCTTTTCTCTACTCCAAAATATACTGTGTTAATTTTAGGTGTCAACTTGGCTAGGTCATAGCACACAGATATGGGATCAAACTCCAGTCCATATGTTGCCATGAAGTTTCTTTTTATAAAGATAAGATTAACATTTAAATCAGTAGACTTTGAGTAAAGCACATTATTCTCTATATTATGAGTGGGCCTCATCCAATCAGTTGAAGGCCTTCAGAGAAAACAGACTGAGGTCTTTGATGAAGAGAAAATTCTAGTTATACACTGCCTTTGGACTTGAACTGAAATATCAACTATTTCCTGAGTTTCCAGTATGCTAGTCTATATTAGTAGATTTGGGACTTGCCAGCCTCCATGATTGCATGAGCCAATTTCTTAAAATAACTATCTCTTGAAAGATGATAGATAGATAGATAGATAGATAGATAGATAGATAGATAGATAGATACACATACACACATCCTATCAGTTCTATTACCAGGAACCATGTGCCCTAATTCATTATTTTCTCTCCATTTCCACTGGCACCACCTTAGACCAACCCACTGTGGTCTTGTGCTCTGGTCTTTCTCTCTTTGAAATGGAATAATCAAAGAAAGCAATGCACCTAGGAGAAAATAATCAGCCTCCACATCACAGCTCACTAACGAAGCATGAGCCAGCCGGGTCCCTCTGCCCTAATCTCCTCCCTCTCTTGCTCTCTTTTCCCACCTTCAGCCACAAGACCTCTCTCTTCCTCAAACACCTCAAGCTCATTTCCACTTTAGAAGTTTCATTTTTCAAGTTCCCTTTTCAGCAAATGCTCATTAAAGTCCCAGCTCAAGTATTAACTCCTTAGCAAGCAGATTACCCTACTTTTACTTTTATTTTCTATATAATATTCATAACCATCTTAAGTGTATTCTTTTAAAAAATTTATTTATGTTTTGTCTGTGTCTCCCTACTGGAATGTAAATTCCATGAGTAGAAAGATTATCTTTCTGGTTCAGTACTGCATTCTTTCCTTTTGGAGCATAGTAACTTTTTAACAAATAATAGTTGAATGAATGAAAGAATTAAATCTGAAGCATCTTCCCTAGTAAGCCAGGTATATTATTTTCTTTAATAATATATTAATGATAATGGGTCTATTTAATATTACTTTTCCCCCTGAAGGTTTATTTTTACTGAAGAGCAATTTATAAATGTTCATACTTATGAAAGGAATGCTTGGAAATGAAAAGCTTCAATTTCAACACAAACTTACCTATTCTTGCTTCCTTTATTTATCTTTAACCCTAGGAAGCAGTGCAAGTGTGATATTGCCTTTGTGAGACAATACAAGGAAATGTAAAATTATCTTTTTATGGTCCTACACTCATACGTTATTCTTCTCCCAACTAGTCAACATGTAGTGTTGCTTTTCTCACGTTTCTGTGCAATGTTGCTGATTTAAACTATCTTACCTCTTCCTTTAAAGTGATTCAAGGACATGAACAAAAAGCAGCTTGTGGCATTTTTGCCACTATAAACCACACTAATGTTTTATACATATGTATACATACTCTGCTTTTTTGTTTATACTAATTGTTTTGCAATAGAAACATTGCAGAGAAGCTGAGCAAACGAGAACAGTTGGGTAGCTACATTCATTTATCTGCAATCTCATTTTGGGGCTCAATTATGTGTTTCCTTCTTTTTAATACACATCAGAAATTCATTTACAGAATTGGAAAGATCTTCCTTCCATCTGAACTTCTATCTTACTAATCGCACACTTATTTTTCAACAAATATATTCCAGGTTCCATGCTGAAAACAAAACGAGAGACAAGTCCCCTGCCACACTGAACTCACACTCTCCTGTGTTTCATTAATTAAAGAGCAGAAAATCAAAACTCAAAACACATTGAGGAAAGAAACAGTGTGTTTCAATCCAATATCTCAGTTAAAAATAACTGATATCCAATAACATGGGTGTGAATTTTCTTTTAAATGAGTTTTAGATTATTCTATAACATTGAGCAAGTCACTAAATTTCCAAACTTACTACCAAAAAAAAACTAGGTTATTAAAGATAAATGTTTAGATATAGAACTATTATATGCTACATTCCCTCATACATTTTTAGACTTTCCCCACTATCAATAAATAAAATTGCTGACATGAAAAAAAGAAAAGAACTCCTGGAAGATAAAGAAGCTAGATAAGAGTAAAGTAAGTGGGTATTTTTTAGCAGATGCTGTGAGATTTCCACTTATTTCTTCTTGCCTTTTGCTGTTTCAGTGCATGCCAGCCCTGCTCCCCAGTGACAGCACCACACCACTGGGCCTGGGGGCATTTTCTGGCCATCGGAGTCCCCTATACCTGCACACTGTGGGGACCAGAAGAGTCAGAGAACCAATGCCACCTAGGAGTACAGTAGTCCTTCACCAGTGATCGATGGGAATTGATGTGTAACACCCTAAGTCGGTCCTTGCACCCAGGGTGGGATGACTGAGGCACATACTATAACATTGCTACCTAGAGCACTCCAGCTTGGCTCAGCTCCCAGTGTCTACAGTGGTAACTGGCTCCCTAACACACCCTATATCAGCATCTTCCCTTCTGGTCTCCCTGCCCCTGCTCCTCTTCCAGTGTTATCTGGGACCACCTCCCAGATAATCTACTTCATTCAAATCATTGTCAGAGGTCAGTATCTTAAGCAACACAGACTAAGAAATTTGTCTATGAGCCTATCAGTAAATATAAAACCTACACGTGTCCCCAAAGAACTGAAATTAAGTAAAAAGAAATATTTATCGTGTACCAAGTATATGCAAAAAAAAAAAAAAGGCTATGCCACGTGCTAGGGGGAAGGGGAAGACAAGGATCACAGTGTTAGGTTTTGCAATACTGAACAAAAGATTATAAGAAAAATTGAGAATTATTTTATTTTTCACTTGAATCCTTCATTCCTCAAATATTCAGAGAACCTACTATTTTAAGTCAGTGCATTTGGGCATTTAGGGAGGTACCCATATGAATCAATATGAGTGTGACCTTGAGAAAAACAGAAGCCAGGATTAAGAAACTCTGCCAACATCCTGACTTCCTCCCTAAAGATATGAATATCTACACCCTTCCTGGGTCCATTCACTCCCGTCTCAGCAGCTCTCCTTCAGACTGCTGATCCCTCCAGCCGTGTCCTGGATTCCATGCCCTCCTGCCTCTGCACTCTCTGTCCTTTCCCTTCCCTCCTGGGTCTATAACTTCACAATGCCAGCTTCCCCTCCAATATTAAGACAAGCCAACAAAGCCTGCAGGTAATAAACTGACACTACACCCCTCTTTCTTCTTCCATGCATCGCCATGCTAACTAATTAATCAATCTTTATGTATCATGTCAATCTGATCATGACATAATCAGAGCTTCACTGCTCACTGGCTGTGTGACCAGAGTCGAGTTTCTAAACAACTCTGTTCTTCCTTTTCCCCATCTGAAAAATAAAGGTGAAATAACAGGACCTGCTGGTTGAAGTGAGAATTAAATGAGATCATCCAAACGAAGTGTTTAGAGCAGTTCCGACACAGAGAAATTGCTCGATACATGTTAGTTCGTTATTATCACTAACTTGAGAAAATCAGTATGGAAGGCAGTGTGAAATGGTTCAGGGCCAGATGAGACTAGAGAAAACAGAGAGCTGTTGCAGCAGCCCAGACAGAGGGACAAAAGGACAGACAAAAGGACAAATATCCTCAGGTCGTAGGTGATGTAATGAAGAGAAGTATGTTCTTCGGGGTCAGCAAACTTGGAATCAAATTCTGGTTTCACTGTTTACTAGCTATGTTGCCACAGTTAAATTAATCATTCTAGCTTCAATTTCCTCATCTGTAACAAGGGGATCATATGCTTTCTGACAGAGTCGCTGTGAACTTCTAAATGAGATCATTCATGTAAAGTGTCCAACACATTATTTGCTGATAGTAAACACTAAAATGTTAATGCCTTCTCTTCCCTTCTCCAAGTGAAAAGCCTAAGCAATTGATACAAATAAAGCAACTAAGGCCTTCTTCAACATACTGTAGTTTTGAAGCACATTTATGTCTTTCTTGATCAACACACTCCAGCTGGTAAATTACATCTACTTCTTAGCCTCAGAGCCAGAAGACCACGGTTGAGAATTAGCTTTGGTCCTCACTGGCTACCTGACTTCTAAGCCTCAGTTTTCTCATATAGTATAAGGTGCATGGTAACACTCACCCATCCCACCTCAAGGGGCTGTTGTGAGGACCTGATTAAGGATCTAAAAGTGCTCTGTGACCTTTATTTAGTATGTAATTGGAAGACTTTATCTTCAAATTCCTTTTTCTTTTGATGGCAGTTTCAGGTTTGTTTTTTTTTTTGTTTGTTTTTGTTTTTTTTGATAGGACCCTGTTTATTTTTTCCTATTCTCCTTTTTGTTCCACCTAATTTTCACTGTTCTCCTCTGGGGGCCAACCTAACCATACAATTTTTTTCATCCAACAATGCTTGATGGTAGCCGAGAGGAAAGATGTTGCTACCGCTCTAGAGATCAAAGTCACCGTATTTTTTGTTTCATTCTCACTGGCTAGAGAGCAGCTCTTCCCAACTCTGCCCTCAGGGACATCATATTGGTTGTCTGAAATCAACTGTGGTGGGACTGTTACACCATGGAAATCTGCAAATGCCATAAACCAATGGTCTCTTTCTTCTGAGAACCATTGTTATGTTTACCAACGCACCTTGCTAGTGAGCCAGGCTAACCCATTTCAAGGTAAACTTCCCTGCTGTGGTCCATTCTCTGTGTCTAAGCAACTTTCACTGTGTCTCTCATATTGTATCCCCTCTGAGATCTAAAACTGACACTGAATGCGGTTCTTCCTGCTGAAGGGATAACAGGGCAAGAAGCAGGGTCCGAAGGGAGAGTGGCTCATCTGTTAAGCTGGGCCTCCTGGGTATGACAGGGGTGCTCATGGGAGAAAGGTTCTGAGAGGAAAAGACATCAATCACAAGGAATAAGGGAGACCTTTTCGTGGTTTTCTCAATAAATACAGAGGCAAGGAGAGGATTCTGAAGATTCATTCATGCATCCTGGCATCTACTGCTAACTAAGCAGGTATTCTGCTTTGATACACACATCACCACTTATCATGGGCCACTTAAGCCAAGAAAAAGTAAAATAAGAATTATAGGCTCCCCAAAAAATACTGAAAGGGGCTCCCTTACTGACATTTTTGCTTTTTATCCTCTAACTAAATAGATCTGCAGCACCTCCCTGCTTCTCGCATATTTGTGTCTATCAAGGGGAAGACAGCCATCAGAATAAGGCACCCTGCTCTCAAGGAGGGAAAAACTTTTAAGCAAACTGAGAAACACTTTTTTTCCCCAAAGCATTAAGTCAGTTCAAGGAAAATGAGGGGCTATACATGTGCTGCCCAACATGGTGTCCACAGCCCTGTGGGTCCATAGCACACCTGACAAGAGGTCAGTGTGACTTGAGATGTGCTGTAAGTAGAGAATACACCCGGATTTTAAAAATTTAATTTTTAATGACTAAAAAGGTATTGGCTGTATTGGACTAGATAAAATATATTCATAAAACCAACATCACCTATTTCTTTTTACTTTTTTTAATGTGGCCACTAATGTGGCCTAATAGGTTTCCATTGCCCTGAGCTGGGTTAGAGTCCAGGTCTCAGACACAGCCCTTGAACTGGTCATCCAGCTTGTATCTGAGGACCTGTTGTGACAGGGACCTTTCTCCTAAGCAGACTATTCTACTGGAGACAGCACACCCTTAGGAGATTTTCACTGCTCCTAGTTTTAAGCTGCAGGGCCACAAGGAACATATTAATCTGCCTCACAAAAGACTTTCTGGATGGGCTCAGGGGCGATGTCCAGCCCTGTGCTACAGTCTTCTCGCTCCAGGTGAAGCCGCTCCCCCTTCAGTACCACCAGCTGGTTGAGGTGTAAGTAGCTTTGCAGCCAGGACTAAGGTGCAATATCTACTCAGGCTCCAGGAATCTTCCTTTTTTCTTGGGAACCTTCTCCTTAAATACTTAGTATACTATTTTATTGGACAATTACTTACTACTATGGAGACAATAAAGACACTGCTTTAGCTAACACTGATGAAGCTTTTCCCATGGACCGCAGTAAGTGCTAAGCATTTACTCATTGAACCTCTGCAACAAGGGTCAGGGCAGGTAGTATTAAGCTCCCCACAGTGTAGACAGGGAAACCAAAGCCCAAAGAAATAAGTGGCTTCCTGGAAAGGTGCAAACCATACTGACCTTGCTTGTGTTTTTATAGTCACTGTTACTCAATGCTTATTACAACTGAACGTTTTCCGTGACAAGAACCTCTCTCCCTGAAAAGCTTCCCAGTTATATAGGAGCTTCCATCTTACTGTGCCCTCCCCCACACACCGCCTGCCCCCACCACCGCAGCAGTGGGTCAAGAGCCGCTGGCACAGTGCCAGGCGGTGTTTGCAGATATGAGAGAAATGAAGAGGGATCGGGAACCAAATATCCAAAGTTAAAACCCCTTCTTGTTTCATCGCAAAAGAGAACTGGGAGCTTTCTAATATTTTTTTACCAAACAATCAAGAACTGATGAAATAACAATATAAAGTTAACATTAATTTCAGAAAAAGGGCACATCCAGGCAATGAGTTTAAACAGTTGTTCTTAATCCTTAAAGCCTGTGTTTTCTAAAATGACAAATATCTTCTAAATGTCTACTTATGTTTTATTATAACAATTTTAAATAAAACACTTTTATATCAATTTTTATTAGGTATATAATTCTTTTAAAATCTTTTGTTTTGAATCACAAGAATATGCATTCTTTAATAAAGATCCTTTGTGATCAGAACAAGAGAGAAAGGAAAAAGAGAGAGAGAATTGGGAGTAAAACTTCTTCCAGCCACTCCCACTCTCGCTCTGAAGTCTAAGCAGGTAAAGTCTAGATTAGCAATTTCTAAATGATGTGCCACAAGAATTTTTAAAACACACAGTACCTGACTATTTTAGTCAGGTGTACTGACCTCTTTTCCCTTAGATTGCCAAATGAAGACAATGACAAGAGACAATGCAAAATAGCGATCAGTGTGAATGAATCAAAATTATACCTGGTTTTGGTCAGATTAACAAAAAAACATGTTTTTTTTTGGTGTGCTGCAATATTTCAGTAGATTGCGTGTGCCATGAGATGAAAAATGCTGAAAACCACTGGTCTAGGGAGTAGAAAAGAGCAACTCGATGATGTTTTTGAGAAATTGGGAAAACTCTGAATATGTTCCTCATGAGAAGTTACTAGGCTCCAAAAAAAAAAAGGAACAAAAAGAAGACAAAAAACAATATATCAGTTTGAACAACTTGTGCTGCAGATAAGAACGAACTTCCTAGCAATAAAAACAATGAATAATTAAAATGTTTCCCAGGGGAAAAAAAAAAGGACAAATTGTGAAAATCACATGGAATGCCTTTGTTGGTCTGTGATCTGCAGGATCACCTTAGACCACAACAAGGAGAGACACCAGAGCTGCCCCCTTTCAGCCACAAACACTCGGAAGATACTTGTTGGAGGTTAGAGAGAAATATTGAGAAGTGAAAACTGGAATGCAAAAACCATAGAAGAGCTCCCCTGAGAGTAAGGCAGGGAAGGAACGATGGGAGATGAGAGGAGTCAGGAGGGAGACAGAGGCTCAGAGAGGCAGCGTCCCTGCCCTGCCCTGCCCTGCCCTCCCTCCAGGCCTGGCATCCAGGCCCAGACAGCAGGTTTCCTGCAGAGCTGGTGGTGCAAGGGAGTTTTGCTGTCTCCTCACCGCAGGCATTGAAAGGAATCCATTGACAATGACCCAAGAAAGTAAGGTGGCCACTGACCCTGGGCCCCCAGTCCAAAAGCTTTCACCCCAGAGCCAACTTACCCAACAGCTGCACAGCAACTGGAGTGAGAGACAGGAAGGTCAGGAGCAGAGACAGCCTCATGGCCCAGAGTTTATCCTTCCCCTCCAATGATGGAGAGGAGAGGCTACTGAGGGACCCAAACAAAGAGGGTGTTGGATCACCCCTTCCCCTGCTCAACTCCAAGAGCAGTCCTGGTGAAAAGAACAGTGGAGGAAGCCCTCACTTTTAAAGGGCTTCTGAAATTAGGGAAAACCTCCAATAAGGAGATATCCTGTCACATGAGGGAGGTTGGAGAAAACAGGAATTCAAAGTTACAACTTTGCTGGGTAAGCTAACTTCTGGTGGAAGGGGAGAACAGGACGCATGTGGGAGAGGGGTCACCACAAGGGGAGAGGGGAGAAGGCAGAGGGCAGTGGTGAAAGAGGAGGAGCAGGGTGGCCCTGCTGGCAGGGCAGAAGTGAAACAGCTTTGGGTCTCAGAGCCTTTTCGGATGGGGCTGTGTGGCAAGCCAGCTGGAGGCCATTACCCAGGGCAACCTGCCGAGGTTCCCTCTAGGAAGCAGC